>CM002478.1:2995965-3021117 GCA_000325765.3 Leersia perrieri
TAATAATAATAATAATAATATAGTTTTTTCTTGTCAAACTTAACAATATTATTTTTTAATCTCAAATCCTATTTTTTTATTAATCAATCATTTAAAGTTTTGAGGTTTGACCATACACATCTATTATTTAAGAACAAAGTAATCGTCTAATCGACTACTATTCACAAATCATTCATTTATTTATGCATAATCTTTCCTGGTCAGATAAATTGCCAAGGATATCAAATTAAAACTTTGGTACAATTGTGTAGTTACCTCTATTTTTAACTTAAATTGTGATTAATTTTACCTCTATCTTTTTTAGTTTCTGATTTTGTCCTCATTTTTGAAACTGAAGCTGATGTTTCCCTTTATTCTCTTAGGTACTCTTAGCGGTGCTAAATACATGTATGCCCATATTTTTCCCCATGTTTTAATATTATTGTTCACACATTTAATTAGTTTTTTTAAATGTGGTCAAATATAAGCTTCACATAAATTTTGACCATGTTTTGACTTAGTTTTTTAACATCGTTAAGATGACTTAACGGAATAGGCCAAACATGTTTTAGTTTGAAAAACAACGGCAAAATCATAAAGTTGAAAAAACCATCTGCTTTAGTTTGGATATGCACTGTGGTGGTGGTCCACGTCTTGGTGCCCCATGCGGAAGGGTGCAATCGTAGCTACGGAGTGGCTGTGCTATTGTGCAATGAGACGGACTCAGAGCTACTATGTCAAGTATGGAGATTGGAGAGCTTGGCAATGATAACACTTTTCTCATAGGGACATATCATTCTTAGCAACACAAATATCTGGTGGTTGATAGGTTGTACGAGCTTTGCTAAAAGCCTTGTCCTAGAGTTGACTGATGCCGACTTATGCCAACGCATGTGGCTGCCTTCTTGAAGGAGTCGCCGTGCTGCCTCGGTCTCTCACTCGTCCTTCAGGTGAAAAACTATTCGGTAAGCTAACCAACATCAAACATATATAATGAGCTTGGCGACGATCAAATAATTAAAAACTTCGAACAACACGAATACAGACACGACGCTTGATTAACAATTGACGGCAATGTGCATGTACTGACCAGTCCTTACGCCTTGACGAAGATGGTGTACTCGACGACGCTCTCGCCGGACTTGAGGCCGTAGTCAACGGTCCTCGCCTCGACATACCCCTTCGCCATCCTAAACTTGCCGGAGCCACCGACAATGCTCATCTCCCTCACCGCCGACGCCACCTCGTTACGGCCCATGATGTCCAGTGTGCTCCCCTTGTGGTCGCCGGCGGTGAACACCAAGTTCATGCTCATGAGGAAGCTGATCACCTTCTGGTCGGTGAACGTGTAGCTCCCCTGGGCCCGGCCCAGCTCCGTCGAGTTGGCCCGCGACGGCCCACTCGTCAGGGGGTCGTCGATGGCCACCACGGCGCCGAAGGAGGTGGTCGAGTTGTTCGTCGACGGCGCCTGCGCGATTCGGATCGCCGTCGCGTTCGGCCCGGCAAGCACGTCGTGGAAGAACACCTTGAACTTGGTCATCCCTGCGCCGTCGCGGTCGCCGCCGCCACGGGCAGAATTAGCACGAGAACGAGGAGAGCCTTCGCCATTGTTGCTGGACTGGATCGAGGTGAATAATTATGAAGTGAAGTGGCCAGCTCCTTGCTTAATCCAAATTAAGCAATTAGGTAATTGGATCATGCCATTGCAAGTTTGCTGAATTAGAGAAATACCACTACTATTCACGATATTAATTACACGCCACTCTAATTTTATAAAATTGTAACCATGCCACTCCCGTCACTTTTTCCATCCATCCAAACGTTTTCCGTCACCTCCTCCCATCCGCGGAGGGAGGGCTCGGGAGCCACCTCTGTCGCCGCCGTCGCCATCGACCTCCTCCCATAGATAGCGAGAGGGCTCGGAAGCCGCCGCCGCCATCTTCAACCTTGCCCAATCCGTGGCGGGAGGACTCGAGAACCATTGTCGTTGTCGCAATCGTTGCCGACCTCCTCCCATCCACGAAGGGAGGGCTCGAGAGCCACCTCTGTCGCCGCCGCCGCCATCGACCTTCTCCCATCAATAGCGAGAGGGCTCGGGAGCCGCCGCCGCCGTCTTCAACCTCGCCCACCACTGTCGTTGCCGCCGCCGTCATCGACCTCTTCTCATCCACGGCGGGAGGGCTCCGGAGCCGCCGCCGCCGCCATTGCTGTTGACCTCCTACCATCCACATCAAACCCGAGTTGCGAGCCATCATGAAGACGATGGATGTGGGCGTCACAGCCGCGATGATGACAACCTCAGAACCGCACCAGCCGCTACTTAGCTTGACGATTGGGTTATGCATGGTGTGGCAGCCGTCACGTCTCGTCCACCACCGCCGTCCTCCTTCTCGTTTCCCTGGCGACAACCTCAGGCCTCTTCACCAACCGCTTCCATGGAGCTACTCCTTGCCAAGAATGACTGAGCACACCAGCGCCGTGGTCAATGGAACAAAACGGAGGAAACAAGGAGACGGAAAACATTTGGATTGAATATACGGTTATTTGAATGAAGATTTTTTTCTTTCACCTAATTACTATTTTCTATTAGGACATGCCATACAAATTATAAATATAGTTCTTATTTAGAAAAATGAAGTGTACAGTGTTAATACTAAAACTGATAAAAATTATAAATGTCGATTTTTTATTGTTTTATTGATTTGAGAAATGCAGTTTAAGATGTTTATATATTTCAATAAATGTCAGTTACCATATTCACTCTATTTTCGTATTTAATAATATTCAATTCTGTTGGTGTTTGTGCCATCTCGTCTGCTAATTAACCTACTTTGCACTATTTAGTATATTAGTACTATATTAATTGTAGTGATATATTGGCTGATAGTATTGCATGGGTAAATGTTGCTGTTAAGATTGCGAGTTGCCAGCTTAATTGATTGAATGACTTGACTAGTGAAGATTCCCAGGACATTGGGTAGTTGAATTGGGAGTGTCACACTGCAGGGAACATTCATGCAGAAATTCAGAGAGGGACGTGCCGTTGTGATTTGCCTGCTTAATTAGATTTTGATCAACTGATTTATTCGCTGTAATGAAGATTATTTCCTTCATAAATTAAACAAATGAAGGCCGTTGTGCGTATGCAGGCACTGTTAATTGATGTGCTCCTTTATTCTATTTTTTATCATCTTGAGGTACAACAACATCAAAATCTGCTTTTGCAGCCAACCATGGGTCTATTTGGGGAGCTTCTGACAGCTGCAACTTCCAAAAGCTGCAGCTGCCAGAAGATGCTCTAAATAGTCCACAACTTTTGAGAATCTACAGTTAGAAAATAAACAATTATCTCTATCCCCCAATTAAGGGATTTTGCCTATTTGTTTGCTACTTTATCATTCATTTTATTCAAATTTTTATTGCAAATATTAAAAATAGTAAATTATGATTAAAGTAGTTTTAATAATAAGGTAAATCACAAATAGAAAAATAATATTTTCTATCTTTTTAATAAGATGGAAGATCAAAATTGCAAGTAAATTGTCAAAATACTTTATATTAGAGGACGGAGATAGAAACTATGTTTTTCCAGCTTTTCTAGATTCTCAATCAACTGAATACCAACCACTTAAAGCTCCCCAAACAGACTCTTACCACTACACTACTGCAGATTTGTTCTTGAGCAACTCCTAGCTGGAAGCAAAACCTAATTACTTAATTCATCCAACAACTACCTGCCGTGTCGGCTCGCACCCGGCCTGACAACGATGGACATACTCGACTCTTCTCTCTTCTCTTGCTTGCAGAAAAATCTACACTAGCAGAATTCTTCTCTCTGCTTTTGAACCTAAGGCTGCGTTTGGAAGAGTACGGAAACTACAGTGCATTGCTACAATGTTTTTCTTTTTTTTCGTGCACACGCTTCCCGAACAAATAAATGTAGTATTTTTTTAAAAAAAATTTTATACACAAAAGTTGCCAAAAAAACAAAATATTTTTTTTCAAGTTTAAAATAACTAATACATAATTAATCACACGCTAATAATGTTTCTTGTTTTATGTGCGGTACTATTTTTTTTCTTTACACCAACCCACACATCGGAATGCTGCCTAGGAACGGGCATGCTTGGCACTATCGAGAACTGTTTTGTCGATTTGCCCTTGGCACTTGAGAGCATGCTTGGCAACAGGACGGGTCGAAACGGAAGCTAATCTTTAAGTTAGAGGGACTCCCTTGCTGACATATGTGTTTCATCACTTCTAGGGCCATGTGTCAGTGACAAAGTCCTTCTAACTTTAAGTTAGAGGATCACTTTCCGGCCGGGTTGAACAGATTGCCCTCGTCTTTGTCCCCGATCCCGGAACTCCTCCTTGCCTTTGGGCTCGCATTGAAGAATGGGGGTGAAAACCTCCCTGCACCCGCGGGTCCACTAATGAGGCCCTGGCTTCATAAAGCCCATACATTGTATCAAGCGACGGATGAACGAAATAAGGCCTTAATTAGGCCCATAGGCATACAGATGAACGAAATTAGTTTAACTTTTGAGTTTGGAAACATGATGGTACACAGGGACGAATCGAAGGAGTAGACTTCATTAGGCTCTAGCCTACCCTCTAAATTTTATAGAAGAAATTCAACTATATATGATATTTCAGATGAACAAGGATGGAAGAGGAAGAACAGGCGTCGATGGTGTCGAGAGGTTAGGCCAATCTCAATGATAGTTTTATATATGTTTCATACACATTAAATGAACTGTCACATAGGCTAATATGGTGACATGTAAATGCATTTACTAGGAGAGAGACGTAACTAGTTTTATGGCGATGAAACTAGTACGCACCGTTTCCAATATATTGGAAACCGTATGAAACTCTAATTTCGAATTTTTAGGTTTTACCTTCAAATATTGTCACACTCTTATTGGTTATTTATATACTACATTTTAAATATATGCCTAACATTTAATACCATGACATGAAATCTTGCATTCTAAACTTAGTTTCATCTATTAAGTTAAAAATATTATTAGATGATATGACAATCTTTAAAAACACGTGATGAAACTGCATTAAGAATGGAAACAGAGCTAGTGCTTGCAATTTGGGGGTGAAGCGGTATACATTTAAGGCCCATTTGTCATGTCCGTCACTTCAGGCTAACCCACTTTAGCTTGGCCCATTAACAGATTGATTTATTTGGCCATTTGGGATTTGAGAATTGGGCTTAGGGTTGGACAGTTGAGTTGGGTACTTCGATTGGCATCAGGCTCAGGCTCAGGGAGGAGCTGGAGCTCGCTGGCGGCGTTTGTGGCGGCGGCGCGGCGCCGGCAAGCTAGGAGGCGGGAGCAGTGGCAGCCAGCAGGGTACTTATCCAATCTCTGTTTTTCTTCTCTGGTTCTCCTCCCTGCTCATCTGTTTGGTCAGTTGGTTGCTTCCTATTATCAACAGTGAGCTCGAGACATTATTTTTTTATGGGACTTGTGAAATTTATTAATAGATTTGTAATAGAGAATAAAGCACATTGTTTATCAATAAATTTCATTGGTTTGAATGTAATATGCAAAAGGATGAAGTACTTTGTTTGTATTGCTTTCTTTTCAAGAAGCACAAGCCAACACATATGAAAATCTGTCATGTATATACAGCCTACAAGTGACCAGCCATCGGCCAATTGCCTCGTTGATAAGGCCTAAGAAATGCAGTACAAAGGTACTCTATTCTCTTATTGTGTATGGTTTTCTATTTATCATGTATGTATTACATTTGACGTGCTTAAGATTATGTACTTTATTGTAGTTTACTGACTGAGCTCACCTTTCATTTTAATTATGGATTCACCACTAATGGTATACCTGCAAATATTTATGAGTTATTTATACACCAAATATACCATCATTTACGATACTTTTATTGCACGTCGTGTCTAGCAGGTGTGCCCCACCTTAGCTTGCAAGTTGCAAATGAAGAACGTGTCACACTTTTTTTGAAGTTAATGACATGCCTAATAAAGAGATGCGAAAAAAATTGTTGTCACGTGGATGGCTAGGAACTAGGCTAACTTGTTTAAACCTGAGTGTGGCAATGTTTGGCAAGCCAAACAGTCCTTTAGAGCATCCGCAGTGCTTGTTCGATTTGCAAAGTTCACAGACATCGAACTGTCCTTTGGTTCGGTAGGTGCAGTGGATGCATGGGTTTGTAAAAGATTCTTACTCTTCTCTCATGCACAGTTTGCTGTAGCAGTGCAGCAAGTACTAGTAAATCGAGTACTACATAGATTTTATTTTTTTCTCTAACAGTTTTCAAATCGATTCTCACAATGGGTATAGTTCGGTAGTTTTCTCTGATGGTTCGATTTCTCCACACAGTAGAGATGCTCTTATATTGGTTTCGTAGCCTACCAGTAAATCTGAAGTTATTATTCTTTGAAAAGGAGATATTTTATGATCTACTACTTTTATCTATCGACAAATATAAGAATCTAAAAAATTTGTTCACAACTACTCCCTCTGTCCTAAAATACAAGATCCTTATTTACCGTAAAATCAATATTTGAAATTTTTGACTAATAGTTAAATGAACAATATGATGTTTAGTTTTATACATGTGACATCACTATATTCGTATTTAAATATATTTTTATATGTGTCTAATTTTATAGTTTTTAATAATATTTTATAGAAAAAATTAATGATCAATATAGATTACTGAAGATCATATATAATTGCAATACGTCCTACGTATTTTAGTATGGAGGGGTACTCTATGCACAATTTTTCGTCCTTGTTGTCCTAGTATTTGACGTCTATTCACGATTCTGCATTTATTGATACGTAATCTTTCCAGGTCAGTTAAATTGCCACGGCCCAGGGGTAGTATCAGATTAACTTGAATTTATTCTCTTTCCCGAACTCCTAATTGATACTGTTTACATTCAATTTGATCGAACAACCTGGTGGTCGTCGAATGCAGACTAGCTGCTGCTCCGCTTTCCTAACCCCTGTACCCACACGCATAACACGGAGAAAGATCATGGCAAGTTTCCTAGACGGGCCCACTGTCAGTGTTGATCTGACCTTCAGTGCACGTTGACTGATTTTGTCTCCTGATGGGAGGAACGTACGTGTTAGGTAGACGGGGTATACACAAATTCATTAAGGATGTGTTTGTTTGATGGCCGAGGCATGATGGACGGTCGAGTTTTTTTTAATATGGTGATTTATTTTTGTGTTTGACTGGAGGAACAAGGTTGAATTAACTTTTTGCTTAGTTGGAGAGAGTACCCCTCCATCCTAAATAACACGGCGTAATTTGACTAGTTAAATAAGAATTTGACTAATAATTTATTTATTAAAAACACTTATAGACATAAAATTGATGGTTATATTCATATTCAAAAGTAATTTCTTATGGTTACATTTTTCATCAAAATAATAATATTTTAATAGAGAAATTATGTATCAAACTATAGTTTTGGACAAAATTAAGAAATGGAATGGATGGGTAGATGTGATCACCTCTGAGCTTGCATGTATGGTGAGTTTACCCCCCTCAAATCCATATACAATCACAGCAATAATTTTGTATATCAAACTTAAAATTATTCCCTGTACTTATATTTATGGCTACAAAATCACATATACTCCAGAAGAGAAGAAAAAGAAAAAAGGAAAAAAAAAGGTGCCCATACTTCTATAAAATAGATACAAAATCGTAGGAAAGAAATGGAAAAGAAAAAAAAGCAAAAAAAGCGCCACCGGACTCATACCATCAAGCTCGCCACCAAATCTAGAATCCTCACGTTGTGAGTCTCTCTCCCACCTCTACGCCCTCTCTTGCCTCCGGGCTCGCCACCCCCTCTCCCATCATCACCGGCAAGTTGAGGGGTGAGGAGGGCCATGTTGTTACCACCGGTATATGTCGCCACCTCTGTCGCCGCCAGTCATTGTAGCCACCTCCGTCGCTGCATGGCATCATCTCCACCTCCATTTCTATAGATCCAGTTGTCGTGCCCGCCGGCTCACCGCCAGACGACGTTCGCCCCCACCTTCCAAGTCTTCTTCGTTCTCTCCCAATCCAACCTCCTCCCTTCCTCTCGTCATCGTTGTCATCCGCCAAGCCCTCGCCGGCGGTCGTCGCACCCTCTGTCACTCAGCTTACTCCAGCAAGTGAGAAGAGGATGGGGTGATGTGACGCACGTGAGCTCGCCCCATTTGCCCAGACGAGCTCATCCGGCAATTTTGCTTGGAGTCTCCATTTGGCATATTATGGGAATATTCCTCCTCGGTGGCCCAATCCTACCTCTATCCACCAACCAAACACCCACCAAGATTGGACAACCGGATGCTATCCAGGCAATTCAGGCCAACCGAATAATCTATTTTTATCCAAGATTTTTGGATAATTAATGAATCTATTTTTATTCTAAACTCAAAACTTTAAATAATCCTAAAAAATATACATTCTCTGAAAATAAGACATAACTTTTGCGCACACACCAAAAGAAACAAATGTGGCACTAGCTTTTTATACCAAATCAATTAATCAACATATAATAACAATAAAAATAGAATTACTGCACACATGAAAATACAACAAAATTATTGTTTTTTATTGATAATGAATCTAGTAAATCTTATTATTCTGAACTGAATAGTTTGGACAAATAATCCTCATAGTACACAGCTATATATACTCCACCAAAAAAGAAGTTATAGCTTCGAATCAATCAATCAAGGCGGACATGGAATTTTGGTAATTTTTAATAATATCTTATAGAAAAAATTAATGGTTAATGTAGATTATTGAAGATCGTGTATAATTATAATATGCCTTGTATTTTTTTGAGTTCATAACCAATACGTTCCCTCAAGTTTGGCTCCAAGGTCAGTTTAGTCCCTGGTATTTCAAGCTGTCCAAGCAAGTCCTTCAAATTTATCATTTGGCTCGACGTAGTTCTTAGACCCACTAAAATCACCACGTAAGTGTGCCATCCCATCCACGCATACAAGTGCAATAACTGAAATGATCGTGCTACCCTTATACTTATATCATAATGGAAAAAATACAAAATGGGGCCGATCCAATGTTTCTTTGCCACATTGTATTATGCATATGCGGCTGGCGGGGAAGACATTAAAATATTTTGGGCTTTCAGCTTCACTTCGCATGGTAAAATTACCATTTTTATTTTTTTATTATGGTATAAATAAAGGATAGCATAGCCGTTTATTTATTGGCTTTGCATGTGAGGATGAGGTGGCATGCCTATGTGTATTTTTTGGGTACAAAGACTAAATTGAACCATATGATAAATTTTAAGGACTTGTCTAGACAATTTAAAACATTAGAGACTAAACTAACCCCGGACACCCTGTGTGTTTTTTTTTATGGAGGGAGTACTCTGTATAAACATTTTTTAGTCCTTGTTTTCCTACTACTTGACGACTTTTCACGATTCTGCATTTATTATGCGTAATCTTTCCTGGTCATCTAAATTGCCAGGGCCCAGGGGTATCAGATTAACTTTACCTGAATATATTCTCTTCTAGAACTCCTAATTGATATTTACATTCTATTTGATCGAACAACCTGGTGGTCGTCGAATGCGAGTACTAGCCGCCGCGTTCCTACTACCCCAGTACCCGCACGCATGACACGGAGGAAGATCATGGCAAGTTTCTTAGACGGGGCTCACTGTTGACCTGACCTTCAGTGCACGTTGACTGACGAGTATTAGGTAGACAGGGTTCTTTTTGATAATTACCTTATCTTTCTCTTTTTGATTCTATACCCAAAAACATTGATTAATCCTCAAAATTAAGTATACACTCTCAAAATAAGCCATATATATTTTTTTTGCGCGCACACACAAAGCATACTCCTATATGGCACCACCTTGTTGTGCCAAATCAACTGATCAACATATAATATATAGTACTCCAAATGGATAGACATGACAATTAAAAAATATTCATTCTTTATTGATGATGAATCCTCAAAGTTACACAAAGTATATATAGTGTACTAATCAACTGAACAACATGTCATCAGTTCATCACCATCATCGCGTAGCTAGCTAGCTCCCAATCAATCAATCAATCATGGCGGACATGGATGTTGTACTCAACAGTAGCATCCCCAGTGGAGGCATTGAACCACCTGGTCCTCGCCTGCGCATACCCTCTCGCGAACCTGAACACGCCGGTGCCACCAACCACGGCCATCTCCCTCACCTGCCTCTCCGCCGGATTCGGCCCGAACACGGCGAGGCTGCTGCCGTTGTACTCGCTGCCGTCGACGAACACGAAGCTCATCGCCATCATCAGCGACAGCGTGTCCTTCCCGGCCGACACGTACATCCCCTGCGCCCGGCCGATTAGTTTCGAGGTCGTCAGGTTTGGGCCGGCGGTGAGTGGGTCGTCGATGACGATCACCGTGCCGAAGCCTGTGGCGGATGTGTTCGAGATTGGGGATTCGGCTACTTGGGTTACTGTCGAGTTTGGGCCGCTCACGACGTCGTGCCAGAACACGCGGAGGCGTGTCTCCTTCGCCGTCGCCGGCGATGGCGTTGCGGCGGCGAGGACGATGAGGAGCGCCGCCGCCGCGAGCATGTAATTGGAGGTGGCCATTTGATTGGTTGGTGGCTTGATTGAGAATTTGAGATCGATGGAATGGTGATCGAGGTTTGTGTGATGTGGGATTGAGCAATGAGGACGTTTGCATGGGTGTACTTAAACGGAGTTGGGGGTTGGTTGGTTTGGTTGGTGTGTTTTGTTCTGTTAGAAGGTTCTTCTTTTACACGGAGAAGAAGACGACTGCAAAAATGGCGAGATATGGAGGGATAAATTAGTTGGTATTGTAGTGTTTAGTTTAGTCTTTACTTCGCATGACATTGATTTTGTATGCGTTGATTAGTATGCATCTACGTACTGTGGAAATTTTCGTGGCCCCTTGCATGCAAGTTGTATATGTTTCTCTCTTTTTTTTTCATGTATACTGAGGATGATGTGAGTTTGAATGGACTGGGTCGGTGGTCAGACTTTATAGAAGAAGGCAATAGTAGTGGAGGAATGCATTCATGCGCAGTAGGTGAAGTGCTGACTTGTGATTTGGTGTGAAGTAGTAGGGGAGTATGAACTACTCATGTACAACGATCTCTGTTTTTTTTTACAGTGAATTAACACGCGTAGCCGCGTAGGAATTTGGTGGGAGGAGTCTTGATTTAATTTTCATGCTTGTTACTTCTACACATTTAGCCCATATTATAGATAACATATATGTATAATATATTGGCGGTAAGGATATCTAATTTTATTTTTTTCGAGGAAAGATTAGCAGGAGCTCTGCCTGTTCAATATAAGAGAATGAATGAAAGTTTTTACAGGGGAACATCGGGGTTGTCCATGAAAAGACAAAATCGCCTATACCGGCTAACACCTACAGCATATCCATGTTGAAAGCGCGCGTGCTCTCTCTCTCAAGGAAAAGGGCCCTCGCACTATCAACAACATCTTATCTAATTTTATTTTCTATATTTTTCTCTTACCAGTGTGATTACATTTATCTTGAAACATGCATGTATATAAATAATTGAATGCTACATAAGAGTCAACTATTTTTCTCTACTCCATGTTAGCTTATATATGATCTATCGTCCAACTGATGTTCTATAATGCGGGTAGTGCTAACTCCATAATTGTCTCGATCATATTCTTAAGAATGTTCGTACGTATATGTCCAAATTGCACTATGTTCGTAACTTCGTACGTATATGTCCAAATTGCACAATGTTCGTACGTATATGTCCAAATTGCACTATCATAATTGTGTACTTTTGGGAAGAAACCAAGTTTTGATGCTTCTTCCCTTGTTCAAACGTCAATGAACTATTTTCCACACGTTAGAAATTCTAGCCTCTCGACCTTCCGGATGAACTTATTTGTGCTAGCTGACCTTGTTCCAGGTCTTGTCTGGGCTGGAAAAGAAAAAACCAGTTGCCCTAAAACATTGACTGCCAGCTAAAAAGTTCGAGAAGTAGGAGGCGGGGTGCACGGGAGGGGTGGAACTCGCCACCGCCGGTCCTCTTCGGTGGCTCCACCGGCGCCGCCCGTGCACGTTCCCATATGTCCGCCCCCGCCGACCACCTGCCCCACCTTCTGGCCTTATTCCTCACTTTGCCGGTCGGCTCGCCGCACAAAATTAGGGAGGAGCTCGCCGTTGTCGGCCGGCGTCCCTGGAGGAGCGGAGGGAGAGAGAATCAGATAGGAGAAGGAGCAGTTGTCACTGACAGATGGGTCTCACCGGTATTTTCGATTTTTAGAATTATAAGGGTCGCAGGACGCACCGACGCAGCCCGAATGCCCCCACAATAGGTGGGCCCATGGACGCTGTTTGTTGGGCCTTATTGGATAGGCCTTTTCGTCACCAAGGTGGGCCCATTTGGATCAATACGCAAATTTGGATGTGCCGTGTATTTTCGTATTTGGGCCTAATATTTAATTAGGCCGGGAGTGGTTAAGCTCGATCGGACGGCGGACGCGCAACGCGAGCATCGCAGGCGGACGCCGCCGGAGGAGGCGACGTCCGAGAAATCAATTGTCTTGTGCTTTCATGCTAAGAAATCAAGCAATCAAACACTTTCTTTTTTCACCGTTTGAAGAGGCTTTCTTGTGATTTTTTTTTTTGTTGCAGTTCGATATGGCATTCACACGGCCTGATGTGCACTATGTACGACTAACCGGCGATGGTGACAGCCTAACCCGCTGACGCGTCCCTGTGGCGGTGCCGTCTCCACCGTCAGTGCGCGGAATCGCTGGATAGGACGATATCGTGCACGCGCACGGGATAGATTTCAACTCAATCCATGCCACCACTGCTGCTGCTACAAGGTGTTGTTCACAAGGTTAGCGATTGATCCATTTTTGTTTAGAAGGTAAGCAAACAATTGTGGCATCTTTGTTTATATTGTTAACATAACTCAATAACATTTTCTGTTATTTATGGAACACATTAAACTATAGAAAAAAGTCTATTTCAATTACTCAAGCTATTTTGTCGGATCACTTAATCCCTGAATTATTTTTTGACTCATTTACACCCCGAATTACTGAAAATAGTTCACTTTGCAAAAGAAGTTGTAGTCTACTGGTTACGGTGCTTGAGTAGCACCAGTCCTAGGTTCAACTCCCCAATGAAACAGATTTCAGTCTAGAATAAAGAAAAAGATACCTATACCGTGGGGGTCACTCGGTCCTGTTGTGCCCGATCAAAAAAATAGTTCACTTTACTCCATAACGGTATTTTCTCTTTATATATATATAAGTTGTAATTTTAATCTAAATTTGGTATGATTGATGGATGCATTACCTCTCTTAATGTTTTTTGGAATTTTCTGATCACTGTCTGTGTAGCTTGGAAGCAACTAATATTGATTTATAGACATCGATATAATAAAGTTTAAGCAAATAGTCATGAAAAAATTAGATATATCTTGGAACTTTTTATAATGGTCTTATCTATAGCTCTAAAAATTTTAATCTCAAATATATGACTCATATACAAGGAAACAGAAAAGAGAAATACTATCAAACAGTACAATGAACCGGTTTTAATAGTTTATAAGGGTAAATAAAACAAGCCCAAAAATTGTTTAGGGGTTAAGTTATCCAATAAAATAGTCAAGAATAAAATAGACATTTTTTTCTTACTATGTTGATATTGAATTTCTATAGTTTTAGTATTAGGCAGTAAGTGATGTGCGATGTATGTTCCCCAGGAACTATGAAGGACACAGTTGTTTGTAGAAGCATTCTTTAGTATTAAGAAATTAAGTCAATCATGCAATTATATATTGCTCCTTCAAGCAATCAAGGAATCATATTTAGAATTTGGTTGCCTTCCTCTGTGTCCATCATTAGGTACAAGTTACTTTGTATGGCTAATAATCCACATAAATGTTTTTTTAGGGGAACATGAATGTTTTTTATAATGGGAAAATCCTAGCCTTTGCTTCGGCAGATTATAAAGCAACATTATTACGTGCTAATGTATAGTACACACCAAGTAACAACTATCATTGGAACCGGAAAACCTAGAAAAAATTTTATATGTGCTTCTGATAGTACTGTATACATCTGTAAAATTTTATTTTAAAATTCATTATATTTTAGCCGTAACGAAAAGATGAAAAAACTGACAGTTTTTTTAGAGTAAAAATATAACAGAATTTTGTCTTTTTTATTACTCTTTATGTATAATGAATTTTAAGATAAAATTTTATCAGATCATGTAGTACTATTGTAAGCACATATACACGTTTTCATTAATTTTTGGTCATATTTGTTAGTTGGTGTGCATGGAGTGCGTACGAGAAGCCCTGTGTGCATAGGATATGTTTCCTCTATCCCATAATATAACTACTTTTAGTGCTAATGTCAAGTCAAACATGTTTATCTTTGATTATTAATAGCAAAAAAGTTGAATACACCAATCATGTAAGCATGATGTTAGAAGATTTATCATCAAACAAACTAACTCCAACTTTTTTTTATTTAAAATAATCTAGTTTTATAGATATTATGGGTCAAAGTAATGATTCTAGCAGTTTCATGGAAATTTGTGGTCAAATGTTAATTATTTCCTCGAACATACATGCAAGTACAATTGATTTTTTTTCTATATTATTTTTGGCGAGTGTATAATTAATTAATTGATTTCATGGAATTATAACTTTAAAGAAAGGTGAAGCAGCACGTGCTTTCCACGCAAGTTATTTCATCCTTTGTATACTTTCTGCATGGCATTAGATCGATCAAAAAATTTCCAAAGGTACCCAAACTAACGCTGCATCACGCAATTCAACAACTGCAGCATTCTAAAATTTCTAGGACTTCATTCGATCAAAAACAATTCTAGGAGTGAGCATCTTATTTTGCACAGCTGATATTGCACCGTGGACTTTGGGGGTGATTAACTATTATATATTGCTCGTAAGGACCTTGCTTTCAAGCTTTCTTGCCTGTGCTATATATAATTGTTAGAATGCACCCTTCAGTTTGGGAAAATAAAACTAACCAGCTAATAGTGCGGTGATCGGAGTAGTTTAGTGATAGTCAACACCTCCCTTGTATGTGTGCGCCAATTAATTATGGTCCAAACTTATACACAATCCAATTGAAAACATTGGAATCTCATATATTCTCGTTCACTCAGTCTACGACAGGTCAGTCAAAACTTCCATTGCTTCTCAATCATTGCTCACCAATCACTGCTCGCCACCTGTCCTATCTCTAAGTTCTAGAGCTTCCCATGCCTCTATAAATAGGGTTACAATTCACAACTATATTCACTCAACACTCGACACAAATTCTAAGATCAATATGGCAAAGAGATTAGCAGTTGTGAGTGTGCTCCTTGTGCTGGCTGCCATTAGTAAGGCCGACACTCAAAGTGGGCCTGGACCTGGACCTAGCACATCGGGCCATGGTTCCGTGCCAACCCACCTGCACTTCTATTTCCATGACAAGATTACCGGCACATCGCCATCAGCCGTGCAGGTCGTGAAGCCGCCAAACAACAAATCACCAACCTCCTTTGGGACGGTGTATGTCATGGATGACCCATTGACTGAGGGGACTGACCCAAAGTCCAAGCCCGTGGGTCGGGCCCAGGGCATGTATCTCTCCTCAGACCAAGCCCGGATAGGCTTCCTGCAGGCCATGAACATCGTGCTCACTGCCGGACCATACAATGGCAGTGTGATCACGGTGCTTGGCAGCAACCATATATCTGATAACATCCGTGAAATGCCAATCGTCGGTGGCACCGGCACATTTCGCTTCGGTCATGGCTATGCCCAGGCTCACACCTACTTTCTCGACCCAAATGGACTTGATGCCATTGTCGAGTACAATGTCTATGTCTTCCATTAATCCGCATTCTAGGTTCCTTATTTACTTATGGTATGGTGTCGAGAGAAAAGATTTATTTCCCCGTACCGTGTGTATGTAAATAATGTAATAAGGGAGAATACAAGCAAAGGTTGGCTTGATTACTGGGGTGGTCTCCAAAGTTTGTTGTGCACGCGTATATGCATTTGGTTCCTTTTCTATTGTACTACATTTCTTTTCCAAATTAATCCATACATGGTACACATAGGACTAGCTCTGGGTTTCATTATCTTTGACAGTTGGTCAATATAAGATGCCTGATGTAACAACAGTGTGTTTCATTCATGTACAAAAATCTTAATTCAGCAAAGAGATTAGCACTTGTGAAACAAAATCTGAAAAAACAAAACATATACTTTTTCAGAAATTTGTTAGTGTCCATTGCTAAAAGATAAAGAATCGGAATTAATAATTGCACTTAAATCTCAAAATCTTAATTCAGCAAAAAATAAAATAATTTATATGTGAAAATCACATCAACAGTATTGCCAGGAAAAATTAATTCATATAATCACTTAGAATATAATTTCTTCGTAAGTACAGACACTTACATTGGCGACGATGTCAAATTCTAAACGTCATCTACAAAATAAGGAACGCACTTATTCATAGAGCGGCTCAAGTTTTTGATCTTGTGCATCGATCTTGTGTTCAAATTAATACATGCATCGTGCATATATGCAACTTCTTTTATATATATCTACTCTTGTAGTGGCTCTCTCAGCGTGCATTTGAGACTTAGAGAGGTTGACCTTAAATTGTACATTAGGACGTATATACCTTGCTGTCAAGATTTACATGTGTTCGTATAATATTCCTTCCAAGAGGGAAAACAAAGTACTCCATCTGTTGAAAACGAACTATACGAGTAACCAACCAAGTGGATCGAAGTATATATACATATTTTTACCAATAGTCAATGATCGACATATATTCTACTCCTTTTTTTTAATACATTCATCGTGCATATATGCAACTTCTTATTTATATATATTCTCTTGCAGTGGCTCTCTCAGCGTGTATTAATTTGAGACTTAGAGACCTTAAATTTTTTATGAGGACGTACCTTGCTGTCAAGCTTATATGCATGTTCGAATAATATTCCAAGAGGGAAAACAAAGTAATCCATTTGTTGAGAACTATACAAGTAACCGACCAAGTGGATCGAAGTATATATTTTTACCGATCGATGTGCCTGACTACTGTCAACATGTATATAAACAATATAATTGCAGGTTAATTATAAATTCCCTTCTCCCATTCGGTTGTTCACTCGATCTACAATAATGACAAAGTCAACGAAAAAGCTCCCCTCCCTCGTCGTGCAACCTCTAACTCTTAGAGCTCCCCATGTCTCTATAAATAGCTCATGATCAGTTCTACCACCTAGCAAAAACTACATTAAGATCAAAATGGCGAAGCGATTAGCATTGATGCTTGCAGTCTACCTTGTGCCGGGCATCACAGGTGAGTCCCATAAACAAGGCATGCCTGAGCCTAGCCACTCGGTGGGCTATGGTTCTGTACCGACTCACCTGCACTTCTACTTCCATGACAAGCTCAGCGGACCATCACCGTCAGCGGTGAGGGTGGTAAGCCCGCCAAACAACACATCAAGGACCTTCTTCGGGATGGCGGTCGTCATCGATGACCCGCTCACCGAGGGGCCCGACCCAGGGTCCAAGCTCATTGGCCGAGCCCAGGGCATGTACGTCTCATCAGACCAAGCCCAGATTGGCTTCTTGATGGCGATGAACATCATGCTCACTGATTGGCCATACAACGGCAGCGTGATCACCGTGCTCGGCAGCAACCATGTATTGGACGATGTCCGTGAGATGCCAATCGTCGGTGGCACTGGCACTTTCCGATTTGCTCGCGGTTACGTGCAGGCACACACCTATTTTGTGGACTTCAACACCGGAGATGCCATTGTTGAGTACAATGTCTATGTCATGCATTGATATTTTATCTTGAAAGTATTTGTTAAGGACACATCCTATGTAGATGTGTATGTGTATTAAGGGGTTGTTCAAATGTTTCTATAAAACCACCCTAACTACTGTTTTTCAAAGGGCGTGGCTGACAATTCCTGAGGTCAACTGATTTTTTCTATTTACTTTTTAAAACAACTTAGGGGCTGGTCGGTTGAGCTGGTTGTGGCTGCGGCTGGCTGCAACATCTACGGTTTTCATGTTGATTTTGTGTGTGTGGTTGTGGCTGCGCTAACACCAACAACCGGTCAGCCCCTTACACATCGGCAATGGCTCTAGATATAAAACTGATACCGATGTGCTATCATCGGGCATGGTTTTGTATACAACAACTGTGACAGGCCACTTCTGTAACGGTCGGTTCAACAACAACCGTAACCGATGATGTATCATTGGTATTAGTTCAAAACGAACAACCAATACCGATGTCCATCCGTCACGGTTCACAATTCCTATATCAGTTCTAGGTGGAGGGTTATCTACCACGGTCTGTGGTTCAGAATCGTTACTGATGTGCGCCATCGGTAACAGTTTGCCTATCCATGACGAATGTCTTTTGACATCACTAATCCATTTTAGGTAACGGTCTCCATACTCGTGACTGGTGATAGCTGGGAACCGTTACTGATGAGGGGTACCCTACTAGTAATAAGATGTCTGGTGACACAACATTGTGTTTCCTTTATATACAAAATCTACGAAGAACAACCTTTTAGGCTTACATTGGCGAGGTGTCAAATTCTAAACACCATCTTCAAAATAAGGAACACACTTATTCATAGTGTGTGAAAGTGTTTGATCAGGGCTGCTATTGCATGACTGAGCGCTGGATGTGAAGGTGGCTATCGGCTCCAGTCAGACTAATAAGCACCTTGGCACACATCAGAATGAAACTTTTCAATTCAAAAAAATTCATTTTGAGATTAAAAGTTTTTAACTTGGAATCTAGATAGAAAAATGAAACTTGTCGTTATCAAAGTTTCAATTTCCTGAAATTGAAAAGTTTTCGGTTGAAAGTATTTGAAAATTTTGGTTCCGTATCCACTGCCTATGAGGCCAACGGCAAACTTTGCCGTTAACGCATCTGCACCACAGATCGTGAAATTAAAATATGCATGGAATGGTCCCACAACAACAACTAATTAGCAGCTATTAAACCGGTAGAATCTGGTTTTGTCTCTGGTTTTCTCTAAAAAATCACCGGGCTAATTACGCGGACGGAAAGCGCGCGCGGCAACAAGCAGCCGTCCCTCACTTTTTGGCGCCAAGAATATGGATTGACAGTTTGACACCTAATCTCCATTCATCCAGGAACAAAAAGAAGCAGCCAGAACAAGGAAACCTTTCAATCATTCTCCGATGGAGCAGCAAAAACGATCCCGCCGCCGCGAGCAAGTACGCAATGCAATTAACTTCTCTTTGTTTGATCTCTAATCGTACGTTCACTTATATCGTAAGTCTAAATTTTTGCTTTTTATCTAGACATGCATACTGTAATCCATTTTGACCGTCCATGAATGCATTTGTCTCTTTTTATGAACAATGATCATCTGCATTTCTCCCTCTCTTTTTTTTTTTTGAACAACAACCATGTTTTCCAGAGCTGCACCTAGTTGGGTGCCTCAAATCGGCATGACATATGGAGGCCGGATGGGTTTTGATGTCAGAAAGAAGTATGACAATAAAAATCATAAAACTGGTAGAACTGGGTTGATCCAAGCGAAAGAAAAACTGGGTTGATAAGCTACATAAAAGAAAAAAAGCAAGAATCCAACCAAAAAAATCCTAAGGTATGTATATATATGTATAAACAATCAAAAACAAATAAAAATGTTCATCTGTTATGTAAGTCACAATTTCTTACCATGGTCTACTGACAGGTTGAGAGTGGGAGGGAACTACCACAAGCTGAACCACAGGCAGAGGAGATATTAGAAAAGAACAGGCCCAAACTTCATGAGGATTATGAATTTATGTGTAGCTATACATAACTATTGAGGGTAAAATTCACACCAACTTTTGTTTTCTAAAAGATTTGAATATGTTTCCCATTTTTGCTCTTCTTATATCAATTTCTTCCTTTTCAGGGCAATTCAAGTGATTCAGATTTATTTTCTGATGGATTTCTTCAGTAGCTTCAGTTAGCTATTGAAGGTAAAATTCACACTAAATTTCGTTAAATATTTGAATATTTTCCCCTACTTATATCAATTTCTTCCTTTCCAGGGCAATTCAGGTGGTACAGAGTTGTTTTCTGATGGATTTCTTCAGTAGGTTCAGTTAATTTTTGGATGGAATGCTCTATCAGGGAACCTAGTTGTAGTATGGCAGTATGATCTATTTTGACATGAATCCTCTTTGCACAACATGTACACTGATATGAGCTTATTAGAAACGAGAGTTGCTCTGCTTTGTTGGGTTATGAATTGTGAGCTTATTAGAAACGAGAGTTGCTCTGCTTTGTTGTTGGCTTCTTTGCTTTGTTGGCTTCCCCCATATTCGACTGGAGCCGGCTCTTAGGAAAACCTATTCAGCCCAGCTAACTCCTATACAAAATTCCATTCAGGTCAGCCATTTTCAGTCTAGTTCAACCAGCCGAAGCATGGCCCGGTGATTTGTTAGAGAGAACCAGAGACAAAACCAGATTGTACCGGTTTATACACACACAAAAAAAAGGGGGGGACACCATGGTACATGGCCTTCATGGTATGAAATACACAAATTCAGTTTGAATTTTTGGAAATTTAAAACTTCTAGGTATATACCAAGTTATAATAATGCATTTAACACCCATACCTAACAAGAAAACATCTCAAATTTAAATATATTTGTGTATACTAATCGCATACCTAGAATAATTATATGTATATATGTTGCATACCCAGAATTAAAATTTAACCAAATATGACATATATATGTTCAAATTTAATTCAAACTTGTTTGAACTAGTTAGTAAACAAGTTAATATTCATACTCAAAAAATTTTAAAGCTTTTCATATTCATTTAAACATAGCTCACACTTATTTTGATATATATATATACATATATATATACATATATATATATATACATATATATATATATATACATATATATATATATGATTAAATGCTGCTAATTAGTTGTTGTTGGGGGACCATTCCATGCAGCTGTTAGTTTCACGATCTGTGGTGCAAAAGCGTTAACGGCAAAGTTTGTCCTTGGCCTCAAAGGCAGTGGATACGGGCCCGAAATTTTTTTATTAGAAAAAACGAATGATTAGCGCGTGGTCCGAGATCAGAAAAAAAAATCCGAGCACCAGGATTAGCAGTGTTTGATCTTGTGTTCTAATTAATACATGCACCGTGCATATACACAAGTTATTTTATATATAGTGTTTCTCTCAGCGTGCATTTGACCTAGGCCGAGTTCTTTTCTACCAAATTCAGATTATTTCTCTTTGATTATGGCGTGCACGCTTCCTAAGTCATTAAACGGTACGGTACGATATATGCAAAAACTTTGTATATATATAGTAATTTCTTTAAAAAGTCAAACATTTGTCAAGTTTAAATAAGTTAATACTTAATTAATTATGTGCTAATGATCTTTCTTATTTTGCTTGTCCAAAATAATCCAATTCCACTGGCTGATTCAAACGAGGCCTTATAGCGGTTCACCTTAAATTGTTTATTGGCACGTACCTTGTTGTCAAGCTTTACATGTTCATATAATATTCCAAGAGGGAAAACAAAGTATTCCATCTCTTGAGAACTATACAAGTAACCAATCAAGTGGGTTGAAGTACTCCTCCAGATTTATAAGGCGTATTAAATTATACATGATTCTTTGATACATCACTTTAACTATTAATTTCTTTTATAACCTATTATTAAAATTTTAAAAATTACAGCATATAAAAGCACATTAAAATATAAATCTAATGATGTCATGTGCATAACACTAAACATCCGTATCATACTAGTATTAGTTTAACTACTAACTAAAACTTAAATATTGATTATATGGATGATGAGGACGCTTATATGTTAGGACAGATAAAGTATGCTCTCTCCGTCCCAAAATACTCGTCTTTTTTTTTTAACGTTTATGCATTCATCTTATTTAAAAAATTATTACAAATATAAAAATAGAAAAGTCACATTTAAAGTATTTTGATAATAAAGCAAATCGTAAATAACATAAATAAGAATTTCATAATTTTTGAATAAGACAAATGTGAAACGTTTAAAAAACTCAAAACGACCTATTTTAGTATGGATTTAGTATATTTTTACCTATAGTCAATGGCGTACGGATCGATGTGCCTTAATACTGCTCACATGTATATAAACAATCTAATTGCAGGTTAATATTAAATTCTCTTCTTCTCACGTTCAGTTGTTGACTCGATCTAAAATAATGACAAAGGCAACGAGAAAACTCACCTCTCCTCATCTCGCAACATCTAACTCGAGCTCTCCATACCTCTACAAATAATCACGAGTTCTACCACCCGGCAGAAACTACTTTAAGATCAAAATGGCAAAGTGGTTAGCATTGATGCTTGTGGTCTTCCTTGTGCTGGGTATCACCGGTGAGGCCCACACACATGGCGGGCCTGGGCCTAGCCCCTCGGGCCAAGGTTTTGTGCCGATTCACTTGCACTTCTACTTCCATGAGAAGGTCAGCGGGCCATTACCGTCGGCAGTGATGGTGGTGAACCCGCCGAACAACATGTCACGGACTTTGTTCGGGATGGTGGTCGTCCTCGACGATGCGCTCACCGAGGGGCCCGACCTAGGGTCCAAGCTCGTTGGCCGGGCCCAGGGTATGTACTTCTCATCAAATCAAGTCCAGATTGGGCTTTTGATGGCCATGAACATTATACTCACTGATGGACCGTACAACGGCAGCATGATCACCGTGCTTGGCAGCAACCACATATTGGATGATGTCCGTGAGATGCCGATTGTTGGCGGCACTGGCGCTTTTCGATTTGCTCGTGGTTATGTGCAAGCCCACACCTACTTTGTGGACTTCAACACCCAAGATGCCACAGTTGACTATAATGTCTATGTCATGCATTGATATTCTATCTAGAATGTAGCATTTGTTGGGCACACATCCTGTGTAGCCGACCGTGTAAGTGTCACTCATTTCCGTAATTATTATGGTAGTTTAAAACTTATTTCTAATGTGCAACATATTTAGCATGAGAGTATTCAAGCATTATTTTATATTTAGCCTTTTCCCTTTTCCATGTTAAATATAAAATGTTCGCAAATAGGAAAAAAAAAAGATGTATCCACTACTATCAACCCCCCAATCATGATAATTGTTTGAGCTTATGTGATGTGGAGGGCTTGAATTATTAACATATTTTTTTCCTCATGTGAAGACGATGCATTGTTGTGGTCTGTGATGAAACGAATAACACTTTTTTTATTTGTTTGAGGCCTTTTTCCCATGCGATTTTAGAGGTTTTTCTAAGAGCCCATACCGTATCTAGCTCCTGGACCACCAGGAGGAAATGAACTGGGCTAGAATCCACACATCCTCTCTTCCTATATAGCTCACCCACAAAGCTGAGTTTTTAAGAGGCCACGTCATCGTTGAATTTCAGCCGTCCGATCAAGCCAGACAGCCCACGATCTGTCGCCACATGTACCAGAAGGAAGGATTTTTTTAGCCCATTTAGTACACAGGCCCACGCCACACCAACCCTTCCTCACGCCCTCAGCTCACCGCATCCGCCGTTGCACACGAAACAAAACGCTCCTCTCCCCGCACCGCAGCCCTGTCGGTGCTCCCGCCTGCCTCCACCTGCCGCTGGCACGTCGGACCCCCTCCCCCGTGGCAGCGTAGCGATCCTCTCCCCACCGCCAAGGTCGGTCCTCCCGCTGCTCAACGATGCGCCTGCGTTGGCCGCCGGCCGCCGACCACGGCGTCGTCGCGCAATTCAGTCGTTGCTCGCACGCCGGTTCCCCTTCCTTCCACGTGCAGGCCTCCGGACCACCTCCCTTCCCTTCCGCCGCCCCACCGGATCCACTGATGGTTGATCTGACGATGCACTGCAAATCTGGTAACTACGTCCGGTTCCTAATCTCCGTCTTGGCCAATTCATGAATCTAAATGCTGCCATGTATGTCTTTGATCAATGTGCAGGTCCGTTTCTCTGGAGTCCTGAATCCTGACTACAAATCCAAGGCAAGTTCCCCAATGTAGTGACAAATCAAGGTTCAATTTATACTCCTTAAATTCCGGCAAATCAAGGTTCAATTTACTACAGGTTTGTATCCTTTAAAATTCTGACAAGTCGAATCTCTTAACAGCATCCAACAAGCTGTATTGTTTCGTTTGGATGATGTGCAATGGCTAAATCATATTTCAATGATCAGAATGTGCATTCCACTATTCCCCTATGTTTTTTTTTTTTGAATGGCACTATTCCCCTATGTTAACACTACTATTCCCTTTTTTTTTGTTATGTGATTGCCTCCAACTCATCCCCAGTATTGTTTGAACTTCCATATGATTTTAAGTTTGTAAGTTTGAAGAAACATAACCTTTTTTTAATTAAGTATTTTGCTATTTCAGCTCTCGCTTCATGCATATTTCCTGTTATGATATGTTTGTTTGTTACTCTTCTTGCGTACACTTCACTACTTGCGAATTAATTTAGTCATTTAGAGAACAGAGCTGTCTACATCATCGTATTATTAGTTAGGAACTGTTCTCCATGTAAACTTATATCAAATTGGTTTTAGTTAACTGTGTGTTCTGTTTGGTTAACTGAGCTTTGGGAGAAAAACATATATATATATACAGATCTTCAATTATGCAAGGATATGTTCGAAATCATCCTTTAAATTCTAATGTTCTTTGTCAACTTCCCCACGCATCTGATTGAAACATGCGTTGCCTCTCAGTCTCTTGCACTCCCACACCACATTTTATTCTTGCTCTTCAACAACTTAATTTTGTTCATGCTATTAGGTTTTTATTCTCAATGTGCTTTCATCTGAATCTCTAATGTTGTTGGTCATTGTTTGTATGAAGGTACTGCAGTCCTCGCCTATTGTATTCCATAGTCTGGTCACCAGATGCCTACAACTGCTTGAGATAATGCCCGGTAGAAAATTACTTTTTATTTGGCCCGAATATTTATCAGGTATCTCACTGTCCTCTCTGAATATATGGCTTTATTTTACACCACGTCCCTTTACTCGCAGATACGCACTGTCAA
>CM002478.1:3021217-3041106 GCA_000325765.3 Leersia perrieri
AGTATGCATATTTTTAAGAATATATGCAATTCTCTTAGTGCTTTGTCAGAGTCATCAACATGTGTTGTATCTAAGAGCCCGCTGCAACGCGCGGGGTATCACCTAGTATAAGATGGATTATGGCCATGTTTCCATGGATGCTTAACGCATGAGCTTGAAAGGCCCATTCAGAGTTTACAAAACCGAACCGTCCTACTACTGTTGAGCGGGCACCTCTGGTTTTTATAAAACCACATTTGAAAGTACCAGCGAAGTTCGACCAAATTATATCAAAAAAAAATAATTCAGTTTGGATTATTATTATTTTTACTTGATCAGTTCGCAGAACGACTTGTGATCTCGAGTCGGCTCTAAACCATCAGTTTTCATGAAAACTGAGCCATTTTAAATGATTTCTTAAACCCCTGACCCATGCACTATCAATCAGTGTTCCTGCCTTATGGCACTGGTCATATGGTGATGGATTGAGTAAATTTCACAAAACTACGAATAATTTGTACAATCTATTCTAAACTACAAAATTAAAAACTTGTTTAACAAAACTATATAGATTAGTGTCTTTATTTATCACAAAACAACGTACTTTGCACAATCTATCACAAAACTATAAATTTAAAATTTTCTCAAAAACTATATATTTAGTATCTCCATCATTACAAAATTATATTTTAGTGTCTCCATTATCACAAAACTATGATTTTGGTGTTGCGTGTTAAATCACGTCACCTGACATATGGGACCCACATTCAGTGTAAAGAACATTCAATATGCGTTACTTTTATCCCAAACCAAAAATCCCACATGGTGTAATGATTCTACGATGAAATTCCTCACATCCGTGGGATTTCTTCATATAATCGTTACACCACGTGGGATTTTTTATGTAGAGATCAATAGTGTCAATGTAGTCGACATAGGATACATGAGTTGTATATGGTAACTATTGATTTTAGGTACCTATGTATATAAGATGACAGTGGATTTAATACACAATGCTGATCAAAATATATAGTTTTATGATAGTGGAAACATTAAACTTGTAGTTTGCAATACTTAATGGAGACACTAAATTTGCAGATCTTTGAGATAATTTTTAACTATGTAGTTTTATGATAAATTGTGCATAATACTACAATTTTATGATAAACAAGGAAATTAAATCTGTAGTTTTATGAAACAAGCTATTAAATTTATAGTTTTGTGATAGATTGTACAAAGTACCTATAGTTTTGACATTTACTATAATGAATTTTATTACTCCATCTGTCCTAAAATAGATGTTGTTTTAGATAAACAATTTTATCTAAAATAGAGTATTTTTTGTCACATCAATCACTTCTAATTTAATATTTTCTCCGTTTAACCTCCATCTACCAACTCAATCTTTATAATATATCAATTAACATTTCTCCAAAATCGTAATATATAATTGTTAAAAAATTATGGAAGATATGATACCACAAGTTAGGAAACTGCGGAAGCGGTAATATCACTTGATATGAAAATAGAGACACAATGGAGACATTGTTTTTTATGTGGAAACCCCTTGCACGAAAAAAAAATATGGGCGTTTACCGGCAATGATCAGTATTGGGGAGTTGATACAAATGCAGTGAATATAACGGGGCAACGCACCGTTTTCATGCGGCTTACAAGAGATATATAAAGTGAAAAAACTAGCAGTCCTAGTAGAAAAAGGCACAAATTCTAATAGAAAATTAATCCAACTCCTAGAGAACTAATCAGAATATATTTAACAATAATAAACAGCCCAAAAACAACCACTAAAGTTATTTTAGGACAGAGGTAATTGTTGAACGTTTTTTTTTCCATCAAATGTTTATGATGTTGTTATAAGGATATGCTTTTCACAAATTAAATCAACTTATCTGGATTATGGTATAGGTTTGATTTGGTGGATACCGAATAGGAACAGTTCATACTTTGGTACTCATCTCGTACAGGTGATAATTATAAGACAAGATGCAAATTTATAGGCCTAATAGCATCCCCATGTCTTCTTTCACATTTATCTCCACGTCACTCGAAATTCCCCACCTAACAATTCTCTTGGACGATCGATGTCACACTCACCGACGATGGTTATGAAGATGCCTTAACTGCTGGTTTCATGAGCTAAACCAAAGGTATAGAATTTCTCGTGAAACGGTACGAATATATTATCTATAGTCATTGTACTAATATATTATATCTTAATTTAAATGTTTATATTTATAGACGAAAAGAGCAGTAAAGAATACCAACGATGAAAACATGACACTGGCAAACGAAACCTAAGCGAATATACATGTCAATTATCAGTCAAATTCACCGGTACATGCATGCATGTCTTGTGGCTGTTTAATTGGGGAATGTACATGCTTTGATTCCTCGTACGTACAGATGTACAGTTGATGGTTTACACAAGCTTGGCTCCACTCCAGATCAGCATTGCGTGATCCATGCGTCATGCCCTCACTGAACTTAATTGTTGATGCATTTCAGATGATGAGTATACAGGTTCAACTGTTTACTTCCCAAACAGGAGTAAAATAAATCGCTGCTCGCTAATCGCATCAGCAAAGGATGTCCTGCTAAAACACGCATGCTTGAACTCCTGTTTTAATCTCAGCAATTTCTTGCAGCTAATTAATTCCCCAGAAAATTATTTTCCTGCCAAAACCGACAAACTGAAACTCTGAAAGAGTTGACATCGTTTCTCTGAACACTGAACACTAGCTGGAGCATATTTTTGGGACCAAGACAAGTGAAAGAGTACCAAACACTACTACTCCAAAAGCATCACTCATTCATCACATATACATAAATACATAGAGAATTTCAGAAACCCAGCACTTATTCGATCTATAGCTTAATTTGCTTTCGTTCGGATGAGCGCGTGTAGTGCGTGCAACAGAGACACAGTACATTTGAATGCTACCATAATTAGCTGCTTTCAAGCTTTGATCTCCTAACCTATTACTACGACATCTGAATCACCATCATGATGTCACCTTCAACAAGAAAGCCAAACTAATCTGATTTGATTTCGTACGACCGTTACAGTATAGTTGCATCCGTATATGCATGGCCCCTCCGCAATTAGTGGTGCAGAAATTTATTCTAGCTAGTAGCTAGTAAGATAATCCATATATATATATGGCAATGATTTAGCTCAAGCTATAGCTGGTGATCCGTTTCTTTGACACAATCTAGAGGCAACTAGCCGGCCGACCGACCGGCCTCCAACTTTCCAGTGAAGCTCCACGACCACAAGCAACCATTGGATGCCAATTTCGATCATGATCTCCCCCCTTTTCACTGTTTGCCCCTTTGCAAAGCCATTGCATGCTCAGGCATGCGATCCAACACTACCACTTGTCATCATCACTTGCTTACACTACACGGCCCACCGTAAGCACAAGCCTTTGCTATCGACTCCCCAATCGCAGCCTGCCACGTGTGCTATAGTTCAACAGCTCACAGTCTCACACTACCTACCATGGCACCACTATATAAGTAGCGGTCATGAGCTCCACCTACATCAAACACCAAGTAGAAGTAGTGACACTAGATAGCTTGCATTTGCTCACACACTGAGCTTCAACAATGGAGGCCAAGGGAGTGGTGGTGATCACCCTTGTGGTATCCCTTCTTGTGGCGGTTGCAAGTGCGGCCCACCCGGAAGGCGGGCCGGTATCGGCCCGCATAGGATCATCGTCCGTACCAACCCACCTGCACTTCTACTTCCACGACAAGGTGAGCAAGCCATCGCCGTCTGCGGTGCGGGTGGTGGACCCGGTGGACCCACGGTCCTTCTTCGGGATGGTGAATGTCATGGATGACTCGCTGACCGAGGGGCCAGAGCCCAAGTCCAAGCCCGTGGGCCGGGCCCAGGGGATGTACATGGGCTCGGACCAGGCCAAGCTGGGCTTCCTCCAGGCGATGAACCTGGTGTTCACTGATGGCCCCTACAACGGCAGCGTGATCTCGGTGCTCGGTAGGAATTGCCCCCTCGACGACGTCCGGGAGATGCCGGTGATCGGTGGCACTGGCGCCTTCCGCTTCGCCCGCGGCTATGCCCAGGCCCATACCCACACCTTGGACCTCAAGACCGGTGACGCCATTGTCGAGTACAACGTCTACGTCATGCACTGATGATGATCACAAGATAGAGAGCATGGTGTGCTTCACAAAGCGTTTGCATTTCTCTGAATTTTTTCACAGACCGTTTTTCCTTCTTTGTCCTTTTTTCCCTGAATAAGAGGCGTTTGATGAAAGTGTGATTCACTGAAGAACAGAGGGGAGTTTAGTTTCTGCAGTGTTGATCTTGATACAACTAATGGAATTTTAGAAAGTCTGAGAAAAGGTGGTTCTTGGTTTAGTCTTTTGTAATAATTTTCTTGGCTGCAGTAATGCACTATGAGTTTCAGCAAAACACTATACTGAAGTTTACAGAGAGCTTTTAGTTGCAAACGTAGGTGCAAATGCACCTAGGTTCTAAAATGACTTTCCTGGCTTAACAGTATATTTGTCATGTAACCCTGATTTCTTAAATCAATGAGAGCTTTCTTTGTTTGTGATGCATTTGTTTTTTTTTTTACTTAAGAATGCGGGATGCACATTGTTACTTCAGAAACTAATGGTTTCTTAGAGTGCAGTGTGCAGAGACTGAAATTATGCAGTTTGGTTGACTTGACTCATTGCTAAACATGTAGCATCATATTAGTATGATAGTATCTCGTTGGGTAAGAGTAAACAGAAAGCAGCAGTGAATGTTGTTACTAGACAACTTGCGTTGATCATCAGTTCATCACCACTGAATTGAGCAAATGATTCATGCTAATTAAAACCCTGCAAAAAAGTGTCAATTCTGAGGAAACAATACTCACTAATTTGCCAAATGATGGTACCTGCGAACAAGTATTAGTATAATCATACATGAGAAAGTTCAGAAATCTTATCAAAGATTATGCTAATACATTTTTTTTGTAAAAAAAGGGTGAGCACTAGCTATTGCTTTAAGCACAAGTGCTTCTGCAACTGCCAGCCTCCACTACAATCTTAAGGTGAAGTGGCACAAAAAGTCACCCCTGCTTCCTGCATAAGCATGATCCGTAATCATTGATCATACTAGTATATCAAATACTGAAGAACTTCTAAATATTTGGGCAAAATATGCATCCCTTTATCTTATCTCTTCCAACCATTTGCACAAATGTACATCTGAGCTCCTGAAGCACAGATTCATGAACTCAAGTCTTGCGCAAACATTAAACCAACCTTTGTCTAGTTTCTAAGAGCTAGTATAAGCTAAAGTTTCTGCATCATCTCAGTTCTCAACTAAAACCTCTCCATTTCCAGGCAGCCCTCTCCGGCTCTCCCTACATCAGAATTTGCAGGGACTTTATAGAATCTAATCGATTATGGGGATGGAAGCGATCGCCGATCCACCGGTGCCAGTGTCGGCCGAGCCGGTTTCCTCCTGACTCTCTAATAGATAATTAGCAAGTCTTGCGCATGATATCTCAATCCTCCTTTTTGTTGCTCTTATAAGAAGATGAAGGTCCATCACCATGTCCTTGATGAGCTCATCAATCTTCATCTTGTCAGCATGGTACAGGGTCTGAATCTTTAGCAGCTTGCTTTGATCACTCAGATCCCTACAAGGATTTCAATAGACATCATTAGGGAAGACAGCCCTTTTATTTTTTTAAAAAAAAGATACAGCCCTTGTGTTTCTGCATCTGGTTCATGACAAAAATAGATATGACAATCACATTTACATACCCTGTTTGCAGACAATCTCCAATCATTCCAGTGTGATGGGCCATCCTGATGTACAGATGTGGACAAAGGTTCAGATTATTTTATTGACTGAGTCCGATGCATATGGCAAGAGAATACAAACCTTTTTGTGTGTTCTGCCATTGGCACGACCAATTCGATTTTCCGGCTCATATCCATGAAGATCTCTGCTTCTGTCCTCTGCAATTAGAACATGCAAAGTTCAGAAAGGGGTGAACAATATATACAGGATAGTACATATTTCTTCAGGTATTCAGATTCACAGAGAAGAGTGGCCACCATGTCATCAGAGGTATGACGTCTCATCCTAGGTAGCAAACCTGATATGATGCTATCAGGCAATGCATGGAACAATGAATCCACACCACAGATTGGAACCGCTGATGGGACACATGCCTGAAAATAAAAATTCGTGAAAAGACAAAATCATTTTTCACCTTCAAATATTAGTGCGCCGAATCAACCAAAGAGAGGAAATATATTCCTATTGGTAATATGTTATCATGTACAATGAATGGCCTAATGACTGTCAGAATCATACCAAACTTTTTATAGCGAGAATGATCTTTGCGTAATGCAGTTGGAGATCAGCAGACCCTAATGTTTGCTGAAGGCTTCCTGTTGTGTTCACAGATCCATCAGCTTCCCGTTCCTTATAGAAGACACAATTGATCTCAGAAGGCAAGAAATGCACAATGTAAACAAGTTTCTTCACAATCTGCAACAGAATAGTATTAATCATTTCTCATATATTTGTGACTGAATAAGATAAAAAAAAGATATAAATCAGCATAACACAGTATAATTACACGTTCCATCTTCTTGGGCCAAAGTGATTTCTTCTTCACATCTAGCATGATTTGTTTTTCAATTTCCACTGTATTCTGGAAAACCTGAACTGGCATATCTGCTACACGAACATGAAAATGATTATCACCTGCTGGGAGCATCAATAGACATATTTCTGATTAGTGGTACTGAACTACTGATCACATAAACTGTCTGTCACAAATGGTTCTGAGAAGCACCTTTTCTCACGGCTTCCTGGTACATCTGCTCAGAGGATTGCAACCGGCGCATCGCATGAAACAGTACCTGTTTGCAACAGAAAATAGAACAGACACTAATTTCAGTGGTTTCTGAATAGGAAAATGTTTAGAACCAACAGTAGAAATGACATTAGCAAAAAAATTATGTGTGAATAGCTACTGACCACACTCTGATCAGCCAGCTTCATCAGATGGTCCATCTTGGATGCTGCTTTTATATGGGAGTATTTCTGAGTTATGAGACCAGACTCCAATCTGTGAAATAACAAGAGTCACACAAATGAACACTCAAGAGAACAAAGTATGATGGAGCCATGAGTCCTCCAAGAACAATAATTTGGTCGCAGTTAAAACTTTACCCAGAGAAATGCTTATCAAGGTTGTGCCATTTGGGACCCATGCACATGTTCCCAAGCCTAACAACACCTGCAGCAAATACTTCGAACTGCTGCCTGCATAATCAAGCCCAATGAATATAAGCAATCTTGAAATGCACATATAAGTAATCTATATAAAGAATAAAAGGCACTGAGAATCATAAAATATGACATTGATTACCTGATTTCATCCCCAACAAGAGCAAGCAACTGATTCTGATCATCTGAAATCAGACGTTTGATACCTTGGTTCTGAAGCACCACATTCTTCAGCTTCCTTATGTTATCCTCAGAGAGGAAGTTCATCAGATTGGAACCCTTAGCAATTATGTTTGCTACCTCAAATGTCAGAATATTTATTTTTCTACCCTTTTTGATAGCAATATATGACTTCATGCTGCTAATTGGGGTTTTCAGTTTTGGGGATTTAGCCACCTTTTTGCTGGTTCTCCTGACAGAAGTGCCCATTTCCGATGCCTACGAGACAAAACAAAGACAAACATCACAAGAGGGTAAGTTCAGAGTAAGTCCCATATAATCATATCATATCCTAGTCCGATTAATGGATAATACATGAGAAATCTATAGGTTCCTTTAAACGCAAATGATGTTTTTATGAATCATCTGCAAAAACATAAGCAGACTGAATATGGCTTTTTAAAAATGCCACTCGCAAAACAAAAAAAAGCATAGATCCCTAGGAGAAAAAATAAAAAGCATATATTTATTTCAATAATTAGCCAATAAAATTATTGTGCAGGAGTGCAGTTACTTCCCGAAAAACAGGATCTAGAGCGATGCAATTTAAAGTCAATTTCCATTACTAGTTGTTTAAAACTATCTACGGAGATTCAAAAGACATTGCATAACTATCAAGAATCAAGACGTTTCATCTATATATGCTTGGGAGAAGATGATTTCCTATCCCCAGATGAATTATCTATGGAGATTCAAAAGACATCGAATAACTATGAAGAATCAAGACGATTCATTGCTAATCTATGAATGCTTGGGAGAAGATGAATTCCTATCCCCTAATGAAACTAAACAGTCCAAAAACCATATCGGACTTCCATATGCAAGTTGCAAGATGCTCTTTTTTTTTTCTGAACCCAGCGTATATATGAACGATGATGCCCTAGCCCTAAGCATATTCTTCTCCCTGGAACACATTCACCTGTGAAACTACCATCCCCAAAAAATCAATGCATCAAAACATCAAACCATGCATCATATCCAGATTTAACCACTAAACAAGCATCAAGCAAAGTAGCAAACCTTTCAAAAAGAACACAACAAGAAAGATCTAGTAGCATGCATCTACTCTTTCAAGAAGAAGATGAAGAAGACGAAGACGAGTCGCACACATATAAAAGTTATACCTTTCCTTTGCCCTTGTCGGGCAATGCTGCCTCCTGCCCCGCCTTCCTCGTCGAGCTCTTCGCAGCAGACAGCAACGCCGTCGCCGTCGCCGGCGGCTGCTGCTCGCCATGGGAAGCAACTTCTGACGACGGGTGGCCGCAAACGAGTCCAGCCGTGGAGCAGAATCGAACCATCTCTTCGATCTTGATCTGATCAGAAAGAATTCAAAACTGTATGATCCGGAAGAAAAGATTGGATTTTCCCAGGAGATCCTATCTTCCCATGGACGACCATGAAAGGTTGGCCATGGAGCTCATGCAAAATTATCATAAAAAAAGCTCTGATTATATCAAGAAGCAGGAATTCCAATAACGTGTTTATCTGTCCAGAGATGAACAACATCGGAGGAACTAAAATGGAAAGCAGCAAATGGATGAAACGACTGGAAAGGGCGAATTAATGTAGAGCAACAGGGGGATGGCATGCAAAAAGTCTACTCATTAAACAAATCGAAAAAAAATCCGGGTTTATTATATGTGTTCTTCTCTTTCGTTTAATAGTTGACTGGTGTATCAGGCAGTGAGCAGGACATGGTCAAACACAACATATCAGATCTGCTTTTTTTTCAAACAAATAAAAGAACAATAAGAACAGATCAAGCATCCTTCTCTGATCATTTCGTTACACTTCCAGTTTTGGTTAGTCACCCATTAGAAGATCCAAGCATTCACAGCTTTTTTTTTTTTGGTATATGTAAACTGCTGAAATGGTCAGATTATCCATTGCATGTTTCTAACAAAGAAATAAGGGTGCACATACTAGATTGCTAAACAGTACATATCGGAGTTTTAGAAAAAATTGAGATACCTTTCTTTCAAAGAAAATCACACTTGACTGCTTCGGGATTAGTGCCTCAGTACCACCTCTAGGATTTCCGACAATGGCGGATCCAGAAATTTTCTATAGCCTGGAAAAATACATGTACAGACAATTATAGATGTTGTTAATCACCGGAAATAGAAGGCATTGATGTGATCCACCGGTGAGCTCGGACGGCTGCTTGGGGTCATCAGGCCTTGGATCCGCCCTTACTTTGTGAAGCCTTGCTTTTACACCCCCACCCCCCTCTCTCTCCAAACGGGGCGATGAAGCTTGTGTTGGAGTGATGGTGAGGACCGCCGGACAAGCGGCGCGGTGCGGTGGAGATAGCTACACTTTGTATGGAAGGTGGGGATGTGATAGCCCGGACATCTTTATAATAGTTGTCCGCAAGGCAAGAGTAGGGTAAGCGGTTGTGTGGAGACCGAGGCGTCCATAAGGCGAGAGTAGAGTAGGAGGCTGCGTGGTAAGCGAGGCATCCATAAAGGTGAAAGTAGGGTAGGAGGATGCGTGTGGGACGAGGCTTCCGCTAAGTGACAGTGCACGGTAGGAGGCTGCATGGGGAGCGAGGAGTCGGGAAAGGCGAGAGTAGGGTAGGGGCTGCGTGGGAAGCGAGAAGGGAAGGCATTAACATTTAATAGCCACGCACCAAATGCTTGATAGCATAAGAATCCAGTTAAAATGTGATATTAAATGTCTGGGCAAGGGCAATCCTATAAATGAAAAACCTCATTACGTTCAATGATCAAATCTATTTGCGAAATTACAACAAAACATTAATAACTGAAAAAGTTTCAGCGTATATAAATGAACCAAACATTAATAGTGAAGAATGCTTCGCCACATTTAAATGCACCTAAGTTATATTGCAGTTTCCACTTATTAAACCCGGTTCAAATTTTTATGAAAAATTAGCAAAATTGATATGATATGCACCAACCATTCGACAGTTTACCATGCAAATGTGATCCACATATCAAAGAAAAAAAGGGTGAATCTAATTATGAGTAGTAAAATAAGATGAGGTCAATGGTGGGAGGGGGACAAAAATGAACTCAGTTGCATTTAAAAAAGATTTATGTGAGATGAAAAAGTTTTAGTGTCGACAGTTTTGACTTTTTTTTTCTTGCAACGTATGATCATTTGTCTTGCTAAAAAATTATAGAAGTATCATTTATTTTGTTTTTAACTTAGTTTCTTATCAAAAGTACTTTAAGCATAACTTATTATTCTTATATTTGCATAAAAATTTTGAATAAGACAAATGGTCAAGCGTTGCAAGCAAAAAAAAAAAGTCAAAACTCTTGCATTGTGAGTTACAATACAAATATTCTAAGAATGTTATATTCCAATTCTCATATTGTTGAAGTACCTTTCCCAATCCTCGATCATTTTTATTAGTGATACTTTTTGTTTCATACACAAATGATTATGAAAATTAGTTTAATTTTTCCACTAAATCATAAGAAATTTGAAGACTCTTATTGTATTGAATGAATTGTATGGAAATAAAAACAGGTGGGTAAAGTCCTAACTCCATTTTTAGATGGTCGAATAGAATATCATAACAACCACTAATAATTATAAGTTTTTTAATTTAAAGAAAAACTAGATACATGTGACACAATAATGCTGCCCCCCTAGTTGTGCTCTACTTGCTGAGAAAATTTGAAGTAAATTTGCAAATCTTTCCATGATGTACATCCTAAGAAACTAATAACTTTCATGAGTTATGCTCTTCATGGTAAATGATGTCTAAAATGAAATAAATTAACACCCTGCCACATTTGGTCTTACATATTCCAGATATTCCAGTTTTGGTGCTAAATGAGACAAATCAGAAACAGTTAACCGAAGTAAAAAAAACAGTTAACCAATTTAGTGATCTCATTATGTGAAATACAATAGTCCCAATTTAGAATAAATACGACCCATAATTACAATATTCCAAAAATATTCATCACCAAGGAACAATCCTAAAAGTTAAGACACTATCATTGTATCATATCTACATTTTATTGGAGTTTTGTACCTACATACTAAATGTTTTTATGGAATTGTAGTCCAACTATAATTGACTTGCTTTGGAAAAAAAAACATTTGGCTACTGAAAATAAATTCTTTTTGCTTACAAATCCTGAGGGAAAATAGAATATTAGAATATCTGCATTCTAAAAAGGGGAAAATCCAAATACCCCCCTACATCACATGCCTTTCCATTCTCCCCCCTACAACTTAATTTCATACATAAACCACCCTATAAGTTAACTTATCTTTCACTTTTCCACCTATACTAAATATTTTTGCTATTTTTTTGGTTATGCATGCAATTTGTCATGCCTCGTTGGCCTCCAACATGTCGCTATGATAGTGAAGTTACCCCCGACTACTTCGGATGTAAAATCATACTTTTTTCTTCATGTTTTGTGCCTACTTAAGCCTTTATTAGATTGATTTGATGTGTTTACCCTTGAAACTCTAATGGGATACACATGTAGTAAAATAACACACTTTTTGATAGGATGGTAGGGGCAACTTTGCTACTTACTGAACATGTTAGAGTCCCTCAAGGTATGAGAAAATTGAGAAAACCATAAAAAATCATTAAAAGAAACTTAATAGATGTGTGAATTTGGAAGAGAAGTTGACTTGTAGAGGGTTTTATAGACGAAATTAAGTTGTAGGGGTGAGAGTGAAAGGACAAGCAACTTGTAGGAGGTATTTGGATTTTCCCTTTCTAAAAATAAATATGAGAGTATATAAAAACCCACCAGGTAGATATTAGTGTCTTATGGAAAGTGTCTAATAGGATGCTATTATGGTGCATTTTTAAAAAAGTAAATATTGAATGATGTACTAATAGCTAACATTAGTGCTTCACAAGGAGAATGAAAACAATATGCATATGTCGACCTTGTGGGGAAAAAATGAGTGGTATTAACAGATTTCTTTTACATGCAAAAAACCATGTTGTTTATCCACCATGTGTTGGTTGAATTGGCTGGGTCTGGATAATGAAATTAGAGGAAAAAAACAAAGAAGATCCCTAAGTTTATTCCATTATTCCGAAGTAGTATATATGGAACCTTATGACTTCTGCTAATTTATATTTGCAGTAACATGCACACCATGCATCTATTTTTTTTCTTTCGTCTGTAGGTTAGTTAATTCTTTGCTGGGGAAGAAGCACCTGCATTGTGCTTAGCTTACGTTTGATTACTTATACCAGGGAAAATAAATTATGCAAGGATCCACAGGGAATTATTCTCATGTGCTTTCACAGTCAAGAGAGCTAGTTATTAAATAAGCGCCATCTTGTGATGGCCATCCTGATTAATTCCTTAAGCAACTCTTTATCTTTTCAAGAAAAAAACTGATTATAAAATATGAGTCTCCTAATCTGAATGGAACCTCATAATGTGAGCAGAAGTCAAATGCTAGATTAGTTTCCCCTTTTGCACAGTTTGAATGTCAACTATTTTTTTACTACTACAGTTTGCTTCTTGTCAACTGTTAGACAAGTGGACAGTGGGTCTAACTAATAAGCACCCTGAGTTTTTCATGTTTTCGTTTTGGCCAGCACAGCAAGATCTTCAACTCGCATAAATGACGTTTTAGCTTAGGTGACCGGCATAGCTTAACATTTACATGCTAGATTATATCACTACTTTACATGCTAGACTATATTATCACTACCTTTTTAACATTTACATGTTACTAGATCATATCAAGACAATGTGCATGTGCTGCTCCTTTGCACAAACCACTCTCTGGGATGCCTCGTCAAGTGCAATTTGTGTGCACGTATGCATTAGAACGCATTCTCACGGAAACGTGAGTGTGGTGTACATTTGGATGATGTGTGCGTATACGTCTTCTTTCGATCTAAAAAACCAACGACCATTTCTTTTTAGGTGAATGCTATGTTAACTTCTTTGAGTTTGACTAATCATGTTTTGTGCTCTCGTTGAGACTGCAACTATTATTACCTCGTTGAGATAAAATTTCCACTGGTATTAAGTTTTCTTTCACCTTTAACAGATTGTGTTTCTTGCGTTCAAGACAGAAATCCAGTAATTCATTCCGCTACCGTCCATTTTCTTTTGCTCGAAAACTTCAGCGGCAGATAGAAACAAAATTAACCATCTCACCAGATATGAAGCTATGCTACCAAACAAAATCATCTCCAGATGTGATACCTTTCAAGACGTGCTGACAAACCGTCCTGCTTGGCAAGCACCAGCAGTTTTCAACTCTCAACCCCCAGAAACAGACAGAAAGGGAGATAGAAGATAGCAAGAGACAGACAGAGAGATATAAGATAGCGTCATCACTTGCATTCAGTAGCAACAGCCGTTTCAATCTTCTCCAGACATTTGACCTCAGACAGAAACAAAAGAGGGGCGCGTCACTGCTGCTTTGGAAAGTGACAAAGCTGAGTCTTTAAATCTTCCGAAGAATTTCATCACATGCATGATACTACCAAACAATACAGAGTTAGGTGTGCGTGCAGACAGTGCACCGCTTCAGGTTTCAACCTTCTAACATCGTCAGCATTGGATACAGCGCCAGGCATAACCTGTGATACACGTGGTTCTTTGTGTGGAGAAGTCAGAGAAGCTTTCTTATGAAGCCTGAATTTCAGTCTTCATGCTGTACATCAATCAGTACATGAATGCTGTTGCCTAGGCTTAAAGAAATGTGGGACGGGGTGGCCACACTGATTGTTCCTTCAGAGGAAACAAATATGAGATGAGAATGAGACATTCTGAGATTACTAATAAAGACAAGCATATATGTTTGTGGTTAAGATCTAGCACAATGGATATATAGTGTGTACAGCAAGGTCATCGTGCAAGAAACATACCTCGAAAATGATTCAGTGTTTTGAATTTGATAGAAGATCGTTCAGCTCGTCCACAATTGCAGTATAGCAAAACTTGTATTGTTCCTGCAAAGTAAGCTATTCCGTTAGAACTGAAACAGTGAAACTATTGTCAACTTCAGACGATTTGATAGCAGAGGCAGAGTAATAAAGAAAAGACACCTATACCTCTGTTTGGACCATTCCAGGTCGCTGGGATCTAAATTTTTTGACAGTTCTAGAAAGATCCAAAGAATCCATGTCACCTAGTAAAATCCTTTCGATAGCATTGTGAATGGTGATATAAGCACCAGTTCTTCCAATGCCTGCACTGCAGAAAGAGAATACAATAGTATTGAGCTTGTGTATAGGGTAAGGGCAAATAGAAGCGTGCAATTAGTTTGAATCAAACCTGCAATGTGCAACTATTGGATGTTCTCTTGGAATGCCATACAATCTTTTTAAAATTTGTCGTACAGAAGCACTGTTATATGGCACCCCATGGTCAGGCCATTCAGAATACAGAATGTGGAGAACATGGCGAACTATACGTGACTGCAATACCAGGAATTAGCAGTCAGGAGATACTCTGGCTACTCTTTGACATAGAAATGCAACGTTTTTTTTTTTGAGACCAAATGCAACGTTTCTTATGATGATATGTTAAGGAGAAAGAGAGGAAGCAAACATGGAGGAAGAAGTACAGAAGGAGAAAGCATGGAAGCAAGCAATGAGAACACAGAACAAAAAGGTGATGGGGCTGCCTGTTTCCAAACAATATATTCACAAATGGTAAAGACTGCATGTATGCCATGGATGATTGCCATCTCACTCAGCAGGTGTAACAAGCATCCTTAGGGCCTGCTTGGAAGCTTGTAACTTTTTACACCTGAACAAAATATTACAGCTATAATTTCCCGTTCAGCAACAAAACCCCCTCAACATGACCAGATTTCCTTTCCCTTGTAAAATATTGTTTAGGGTACGAAGCAAACAAGAAAAGTCATATATATTGCATGTATTGAGCACAGCAACTTGGGCAATTTGAGTACACAACAAATGTTCTAGAAGAATCTATATGTGCAACAACACACCATAATTTTCACTGAGCAACCAGCCAACCACTACAATCAATACTCAACGGTAGAAAGTTCAGATCAAATCATTGACAAAGCTAGGCACATCCATAGGCAGAAGAAATGAGGATGAGGCATGTGTTAGGATCACAAATGCAGGGGAGAGAATCCACTCGGCTCCGGCAGAGGTCAACAGCATCGCCATCTGTTGGGTGTTCACGCTATTGCTATGTAAAGTCGCTGCTGCTTTAGCCGCTGATGGTTTTGCCGCCTTTTCTATGGTAGAGTGCTGGCATACAAGGACAGATGACACAGCAACTTGGATCAACAATACAAGGAGACCAGCAGCATGGATTCAAGTTGGGAGGCCCCCATTGCTGATTGAGAAAAGGATGATCTTGGTGGGCCTGCAGAGCAGGGGCACTGCAGCAGTTGGGACAGCGGGTGGAGCAAGGTTGCTATGAAAGTGACAGCAGCAGTAGGATGATGAGGGTACTACTAGTTTGAGTTCAAGTCAAGATTGACGTTTCATGAAAAGATAGTGTGGCCTTACAAGTTCACACTTTTTTTTTCTGGTTGTATGGGCCTACGCCAATGATAAATTTAGTGGATTACGGGGCCTTATTAACCATAAAAGCACCTATTTCGGGTCCAGAATGTAAACTTCAGGACTATAATTTAAATACAAATTGGTCCAAACCCTGGGCTTCCATGCAGGTTCTGACTGGGGGAAATCTCAAGCCTGATTAAGGATACCACCCATAAGATATAATTCAGTAAAATTGTATATGAAGATCATGGTCTTACTACAAACAGGAGACATGAAGTTTCCAAAGGAATTACCATTTAATGTCAAAGATATACTGCAAAGTAGAGCTTAAATCTATCCCTCTATGAACAACTCTTAATCTTGAAATTGATAATCAATGATGCATAACATAAAATGGAATGGTTATAACCTCCGCACAATTTACTAACAGCAACAAGAAAACATGGCTCCCCACAATTTACATATATTTACCTCATTCTGCTGTACCTCCAACTCCAAACCACGCAGTACTAAGGCACCATCTTCTCTTAACTCTGTGGTCTTAACTCTGAATTTTCCATAATCTCTTTCTTCTCCTTGTTTCAATGGAAGATACCCATCACACTGCCATTGTTTCAAATTAAGTTAATAATGCAATGACATTTTATTAAAGGAACTAGTAAAAGGTTCAAGTTGTGTATCTACATTAATAAGCTATTGCATTTTTAGGTGTCATCCAGTAATAATACTTCTCAAGTTATAATATCAAAATAATTGCATCAAATACATCAACTAAAAAAATGCAAATATTATATAATTATCTTACTGTAATTATCATGCAAGTATATTTACAGTAGTCATTCTGCTGTATATTGAATCAATTACATAAATTATCTTATGTGTCATGTTTTTTGTAATCAATTTCGAACACAAAATAGATAACAAAAAGCAAATTGTAAGGCCGAATGAGATTACATAAGCATCTGCGAGAATCAAAGAACTACCATATGAGCAGGCAGAATCCACCACGATTGATACCACTATAATAATTGCCTTTTAGCAAGTTAAACTATATATATACATGACAGTCATCATAGGTGCATTTGGGTTAAGAATTAGACCTGGAAGCTGTATGTGTGTCACCTCAAGCATGACGATACAATTATCTTACTTTTCTGTTCATTTTATGTTCTCAATTGATAACAATCTGATAACTGTATGCGTGCACTGTAAAGGCTCCTTGATAGAGATTGAAGCTATGACATATTCCAATGACCACTTTACATATCAATATATGACAATACCAAAACTACCTGAGATGCATGCATGTAACAGCCACATCCAAATATGCAGCAGTCAACAAGAATGTCATGCCCATTCAAACAAAGTAAAAGAGGAGGATCCACATGGAGACGTGAAATTATGACTTTCAGAATGATAGAGATAATAAAATGTTATAACATGCAGGCATAGGTGGATACATGTAGTACGAAGGTTGAGGTAGCCTCAACACAATGCAGGGAAGAGCAACTCAATGATAAGTCGTAATGTCAACTAAAGAGAACTGGGAAATTGAGATAGAGTGTACAACATTAGCACCTTAGCAACATCAAATTTAGTGACCATAACAATCACAGAACAGTGGTTGTCATGGATCATCTGCCAGAAATCCTCAAATGTCTTCACTAGTGGTCCTTGAGTGGAAATGAATTGGCTTTCACCTCTGCCATCAGTCTGCAATTATATTACCAAATCAACATTGGGGTCAAAACATTTACTAGTATTGAAAAAACGGAAACTTGTATACAACATAAACACCAGGAAATGTGAGTTTCGCTTTACCTTTATAAAGCTTGCATTGATGTAGTCATTACTTGAAGGCTGATCATCTGTTGAGGACTTTAAATGTACCCTGCTTTCATCACCTAAAAAACAGAAGTTGAGTTAACTCAAACTAATAATTCTCCATGGAGGTCTCTTGGCTACCACACAGCAGCCAATACAAGTTGAAAATGCTCACATGGCATGATATCACTATAGCGGTTTTTTTCCCTGTTAGCAGGATTGAGAGCAGCAGTAAATTTTCCTGTTTGAAGTGCTGTTCTGAAGTCCTGGAAAATATAGGCCAAATATTCCATAGAATACGTAAGTAACGTAAAGCATGCTTAGACCAAAAAAAAGTAGGATGTACAAATTGAATTAGTACATGACTCAGAAGTGTCATACTGTCATTAAGGAGAAAAGAGTTGCAACCACACATCACTCAATTCCAAAAGGAAAATATTTCTAATTTTGATATGCAGTTTGAAGGAAATAAAAGAATTCAGAAAAGCATGTCCAACATTTCTCAGCATATTGGGTCTTTTTAACAACACCTACCCAGTATATGTTGCTTCCCATTTATGTATGGACGAAATTGTAGCCTGTTTTCCATATTCATGGTTTCCCATTGCATTTGATTGAGTATGTATTTTGAAAAGTAGTGTAGTCACACAACACTAATATAGATTTGAATGAAATTGTCATAGACTTTTCATCTCCATGACTTTTGTTCTTTTGTACAGAAAACCAAGTAAGAGTGGCTAATCAGCTGGTTCATACAACATTTGATATGGCAAAGACGCCACTTGAAAAAATAATTCATAATTGATGGTAGTTGATATTACTACTCGTCTTATAAAAAAATTATAAATTTGGATAACTTGTATTTTATAATTACAAAGGCTTAGTAACATGGGCCATGCATAACCCATGAATATATAAGCCAGAGAGCATACATATCCAAGGCAATACAAGTGATCACAGGTTGTTATACAAACCACAAATGTTTCAGCATAATGGCTTAATTTCTTTATATGGTATGCAACCTCCAAACCTAACTACTCTACTACATCAAGGTACATCTGCTGCACTTAACTGAATGAGAAGAAATCAAACTAGGGGAACAGGTATGTCCAGTTTCATGAAGACTTGAAGAGGTGGCGAGGGTTAGAATTAACCACCACCACCCCCCCCCCCCCCCTCCCCCTCAGGCAGCACGCCCCACAAAAAAAACTTGCCATTATCATCTACTTATTTGGCTGAAACATAGAACTAGCAACAAAAACTCCATAAACCCAAAGTATTGCTCTATGGTCCATACTTACCGATAGGATTATATTGATATTCTAAGACAATGACTCATGTTAGCCTTCACTCTCGATTAAAGATAGACTGCAATCATGATTTATCCCACCAAAATGATACTGGAACAATGTAATCATATCCAGCCCTCATTTCCATATGACTGTATGAATTATGATGCTATCAGATAGACTCTTCACCATGGTGCTTTACTTCAAAGCAATGCAATAACAGACCAACCAAACTTGCAAGACAAAGTAGCACTAGCTATCATACATCACTACAGCTTGCTCAGTTAGTCATTCACAGCCTTAATTTGATACTACCTCTATTTCAGAATGTAAGGCGTTTTGACTTTTATCTTATAAAGTTTGACCATTTGGCTTATTCAAAAAATTATGAAAATATTTTTTTGTGATTTACTTTATTATCAAAAGTACTTTAAGCATAACTTATTAGTTTTTTATATATGCATAAAATTTTTGAATAAAACGGATGGTCAAACATTTAAAACAAAAGGTCAAGACGCCTTACATACTGAAACGGAAATAGTAATTTTGAAGGATATGAAGTGAAACAATCCTATAACTAAAATTAAACGACGAGAAAAATTGGGGGAGGATTTTGTACCGGGAGGGCATTGAACTCCTTGGAAATCACTGCGGGCTGCTTGATCTTCTTCTTCAACACCTTGAGCGCCTCCTTGCAGTACTTCGCCTCATCCCGCGTGACCCGACGCGGCGCCGGATCCGCGATGAGGTCGAAAGGGTCAAACTCCGCGCCACACGCAGGAAGCGGCGGGGGCGAGCGGCGTGGAGCCGA
>CM002478.1:3041206-3065142 GCA_000325765.3 Leersia perrieri
AGCGCGTAGTATAAATAGGGTTTCCACGAGGTGGGTGAGGGAGGCAGTTGGGGTGGAATTTTCCGAGTGGACTTGACTTGGGAAGGGAGCGATGGTGATGGCTGGCGATGGAGCGGGGGTAGAGAGGAGACGGAAGCGGATCTGACGAGGTGCGGAGTTTTCGAATGGCTTCGCGGAGGAGGCAATGGCGGATGCGGCGGTCCTGTTGCCGGCGGCGGCGGCGGCGATGGCCGGCGATGAGCACGAATGGTTGGCTGGTGCTTTTTGAATTTTGGGAGCGCGGACTAGGAGTTTTTTTTTTCTTTTACATTTTCTTTTTGTGGTGGTGGTAGTGGGGCCGTGGGAGGACTGGCCAGTGGCCACTGGTCCATTGGGAGCAGGGGGGCTGTGTGTTTTTTATTGGATTTGAGATTTGACCATGAGCCAAGTCAAAATTTGGCCAAATATTCTTATAATTTTCAGAGAAGATTTTGGTATCCGAAGTTGGTAATATTCTCTTCGTCCTATAATATACGGTGTCCTTGTTTCTGAAAAATATCATTACGTTGTATATTTATGATAGGATAGTAGAATAGTCTCGCTCTTACCCATCCGGTGACGAACACCTCTGCAGCTTTTTTTTAGCCAAATCACAGTTTTGTAACATCATCTACGTACAAATGCCACAAGTCTAAATGTTCATAATAAAATTTTCTTAAACTAAATAACATGACATAAAGGCATTCGTATGGCTGGCAATTGTCTTGTGCTTAGATGAGCACATAAGATACATCAACACGGTAGGAATCCTCAAGACACAAGATCCATTCAACTAACTGAAGTGTCAAACCAACGCGCACATTGCGTACTACTTCATATAGTTTTAAATTCATCATGCATCATGTCCAAACGTTGCTTATGCTGGATTGATTGAGCCATTTTAGACCTTTTAATTGGAGGAAAAATAAAGGACTTCAATTCTTATGGATTGCCTCACCAGAGGTTAATTTGGATTGAAGGAATTGGCCAAAGGAAATACAACGAAAAAATTTCCTAAGCCATCGACTCCTTAGGAAATATACGTGAAAAGAACCCATCCCCTCACACCTCTTTTTCTCTTCTAGGCACGAACTACGCGGTAATCAAGTAGTTGATTACACCAGGACAAGAAGAACTGGCATCAATGTTGGCTGGTAAAACTGATTAATTAAGTAATATACAAAGTTTTGAACATTTTTTATTTATCCCATCGAAACGCCCATTTACGTAGAATTCTTGTGTTTTTCGATCCACATGGGCATTCGTACCATATTCATAATATTTTTGTGTTTTGCAGTCATGTGCTCCAAAGAAGCTCTTAATTAAAAAGTAAACATAAACGCATGGTAGTCAATGCATACCAAGGTATTAAAATGATAGCATATTTTTACCTACAGGGTTGTTTGGAACGGAGAAAACAAAAGGAATTGCCGAAAATCTTACTTTGTTAGTTTTTTAAAATGAGATGTAATTATGGTATAACCACGGTGTAATTACACTACAATTATACTTCCTTTGTTTCATATTATATGTTGTTTTAAAAGCTTTTAATAGATTAATACATAGATCAACACATGTGCTTAATATATATGTCTAGATCAAATGAATGTTCAACCAAAAAACCTAAGTTGATGAGAAAATATGGGCAATTTACTTTATATACTCCAACACTTCTCCTCACAACAGATTCCCTCGAGCCTCAAACGTAGAATATTAGAGTGTGTTGCAGCTATATTATTGCACATCAGCCATGCTTCAAACCCGATATTTGATAACATGTTAAGTTGTATGCACGATCAATTAAATGTTGAAAAAAAATATAATAATTCCTTCATTTCATAATGCAAGAGTTTTAATTTTTTTCCTGGTAATGTTTGACCATTAATCCTATTAAAAAATTATGAAACTATCATTTATTTTGTTTGTTTTGAATAAGATTGTCGATGCGTGTGCTCGACACACAGGATCCCGGGGACCTCTTTTTGGTTCAGCACAGAGGTGCGATGTACCAAGGCCTGAGCTAAGGGGAAGAAGAAGGTGGGCAGCGGAAAAACAAGCTAAGCTCACATGACACAGGGGTTTATACAGGTTCAGGCCGTCTGGAAACGTAATACCTTACCCCTGTTCTTGTTGTTGATATGGTAAATGAAGGATTACAAGATTTGGTATGGTGATTTTTCTGCGCTACAATAAGAGTATTATCTAACTCTTCACCCAATCTCTTTTCTTCTACTAAGATGGAGTTCTTCCCTAGGAGGGAGTGGAGCTGATGACTGAGGCGAGCTAAGGATTTCTCAGGGGTCGACCCTCTACTAGTGCAAGGGGACAACACAGTAGTCCTGGATTTTTCAACTCTACTGCTAACACCGTGGGAGCAGCTCCTGCTTTGTCTTGTTAGGGGTCATGTCTCTCTTCTTCCCATGTCGCCACGTTGCGATAGTTGGTGAAGGAAATGGGCAGCGTAGCCACCATGCTGCTGACGAGGTGTATGGTCAACCTACCTAACATTTAGTGGGGCCTACCTGTCAACGGGCGTCCAACTGGGCCAGGGGTGACGCCATACACCAAACTCCCACTGCCTCTCTTCACGCAGCCGTCCAACGCATTAAATGTGACGGTGACCGGGCGTGGCGAGAGGCGTGCATCTGTGACCATGCGGTCAGTTCACGGTCACAGGCTGAAGACTTTCTCCTCTCTTTCCCTCGAAACAGGTGAAAGGGGTGATGATGAGGGCCTGTCACCCGCGCCTCACATCGTAATAAATGCGAGGGGGCAGGCGCCAGACCCCTCTAATCGCATTAAATGCGGTAGTTGACCGTTGGGGCATGTCATGATCATACACATGGACACCGTGCGCGTCTCTCGAGCTGCGGGGTAAAGCCCAACCTTCTCCCGCGACGTGTGGCCTCCCCGCAAGCCCCCGGACGTGCCCTCCTTAGGGACGTGCCACGTGGCCTCGGGTGACCCGAACCCCTTCTGCGGGGCGCGGCCTTCCCGTAGGCCACCGGGCACGCCCTCCTCAGGGACATGCCACGTGGCCTCGGGTGGCCCGAACCCCTTCTGCGGGGTATGGCCTCCTTGCCGAACCCCGAGCCTGACCCCTTCAGGGACGCGCCGCATGGGTCCGAGTGGCCGTAATCCTCGTGCACAGGTCCGAGGTGGATTGGGCTGCTGTGATCGCCTAGCCCCTTATGTTTGGGCAAGGCATTGGGCTGCCTCGACTCCTCCCTCGGACGCGGACCTCTAGGGGCCAAACCAAGTTTAACCTCCTCTTATACTGTAAAACAGGGGTGCCTTATTAGTTTAAGCAGTCCAAAACCATCCATGTGATCTTCTTGTGTTTTTATCATTTGTTTTACTGTTTACATGTGTATTCTTATGTTTTCTTTTCATGTTTTCCCCATGCTTCGTTTTCCTCGACCCAAACTAAGTCAATTTAATTTAAAAGCAGTGGAGTTGACTAATTACTGAGTCAAGTCCAATTATAAAATTTATAATCCTGTAAGCACTAATCTATGACCGTCTCTTGCAGTCTACAAAAACAAAAAGGAAAATAAGGTGGTTAATACTAAGCGAAGACGAAGCCATTTGGCGAACAAACTCTATGCCTCAACAGCTGTTCATTACTCGAGTGGTGCAATTTAATAAAAGGAAGACATTTTGCTACACAAGATCTGACCATTTTCCAATTTAGTATGTTTTACAGTTAGAGTGCTCACGGTTTTACTGTCACGAAAACAAGCGTACAAACAAATGAACGGGTCAAATCCGCACTTTCTTGTGTGGATCATATATTTTTTTTAAGAACAGGTCAAAACTCATTGAATTCTCAATCACCATACTACGAAAGTCGAGTATGCTATTCACCCTAGCCACACTGATGCTTTGTGTCGTCAGACGGTACTCAAACCTTTCAAATTACTCATCGTTTTACTTTATCATAAATAAAACATGTCTATATTCAATTAATTTTGATTATTAGTTTTGTAAATTTCATGTAAGTTTAACAACATAAAAGTTTTTCTCATGTTGAATCTGAAATTTTAAATCTTATGTATTAAAATATACGAGTTTTATAGGAAGTGATGGTCAAATATTAAAAGTGTTGACTTAAAGCAACCCTAGAACAACAGTTAGGCCACCTCCAACGGGGGTGACGTTATCCACAGCAAACGTAGAGGAGAAAAAGCAAAAAGTTGCTGCTGTCAAGACCACGTGAACTGTGCAGTGAGAGGAATACGTATAAAATAAAACGTTATAGCCTAGCCCTTGGCTAAGCGCTCGCGCTCTGACTTTTTCACTGTTCATCTTTTAGTTCACGATATCACCAGCCCGTTGGAGGAGGCCTAAACAGAGGGTACACCATCTGATTGTGTTTGATGGGACTGTGGCAAAGGAGCAAGTGCGCAATGTGTTGACCATGAGAATCCATGGCTACGTCATCATGCAACTTCTGCCGCATCTGATTATGATCTGAAGCTAGAATTAGATGGGTGTATGCAATTGCTGATCAACCGAGATGCAAGAATGAGAATTGGAAATTCAAACTCGAGTACAAGACATAAGAATAATAAGATGGCTCTATTTTTTTTTCTTTTCTGATGGTTTCTGGATGCAATTTTCTGTCTAGATGTCATCCATACCATGATTTATACTGGTGATTTTCATAGGCTCAAGGTAGTTGTCTCAGACAATGTAATTTTCACCTTTCGTCATTTTCTCTTTGTATAGTAGCAAAATGGATCATTCCTCTAGCTTACAAATAATTTGTAATGGATACAATCCTTTTCTTGGAATTATACCGCGCTTTCCTGCTCTACTACAACACAATGAATGAGTTTGTAAGAAGTGGTGTTAATATAGCAAAATCAGCTGTACCATATATTACATACCAACATACCATGATTGTCGTCCAGTTACATAAGGACGTTAGGCATTACTCATTCACTTGGCAACAACCTTGTTGCGTACATTCAGAAGTATACCATACAAGCTACATTACCTCCAGATTAACCAAAACTCAAATATGGGGAAAGGCTTCTTTCAATGTATTTTAGCAAGTAGTACACATATATACAATGCATCATACATGGCAGGAAATTCTGAGACTAGGCTACTAACTGTATATATGTGCTCTCAAGGGGACATCAGAATTTTCCTGCACTCATGGCTACTGTCCTGGATGCACCCCGAACCAGCCAGCGAATTTATCCACACATCATCTGTTCTCACTGGTTCTTCATCATCATTTCTGTGCCAAGTCCAGTGAGCATGTGTGTCATTGACTATTTTTAGCTCACCATGTCCAAAGCTTGCTTCCCGGAAGACTGACCAGGCAGGTTTCGGATTGCGGTACCTGAAGATAACAAAAGGCGTATATAGTGACACCAAAGTGATCAAATTTAGAGTTGTAACCAACATTATAATGGTACCTGCGGGCCAAGCCTTCCCGGTTTCCACCATCCCCGATTGTTATGTGAACAGCCCCACAAGGATTAAGTCCCCCCTTGAAGACTCGCTCCTTTACACAGAACAGGACCATCAAATGGAATTCTCAAAAATTTTGAACAATAATGCAGCTAAGGGATCTGAAATGAATCATACCACTCGTTCGTAAGCATGCACATGACCAGCAATTACAATATCCACATGAGCAGCATAGAGCAAAGGCTCCATTGCAGCCATCATGCTGTCACCTTCGCCCTGATGGGCCCGATTGCTATTGTACCATGGTGCATGCAACAATACGATGATCCATGGTGTCCTCTTCCTGTCTACTTTCTCTAGATCAGCCTGAAAAGCAGCCAAGATAGTACAAGGAAAAGGTAATCTGCTGTCAGCAAGAATGAGCAAGGTGGGTTTCAAAGTTCAGCACATCCTATTTAAGAGAAACATAAAAAAGATGCCAGCTAGGAATAACTAACTTGCAGGTAATACCCCGCAAAAAGATTATGTACAATCGAGACAACCTCAAGTATATGTGCAACTGTGAACAGGACTGCACATGGTTATTTTGCCTTTGATAAAACTATGATGAAATAGCATAAAGAGGAAAAGTTGAAGTGGTAATACTTCCATAACTCCATCTTTAACATTACAACTGAAGCTAAACTTAGTATTTAGGAACACATGGTTTTAAGAGAAAAAAAAGAAGACCATATTAGTTCCACTATTCCATCTTTAAAAGGAAGACTTGTACACCGAACCACAATTCAGCATGCATGCGGACACCAAAGCACATTGATGCTATGTCACAAATGAGCAGCATTGGCATCAAATATGATATGGAGACAAGAGGTATGAAGTAATATACCTTAAGCCAAGCATACTGATCTGAACTTTCATCATAATCCGTATAAGAACCTAGCATTATAGCATGCACCCCTGCAACTTCAAAGGAGTAGTACAGGTTTGATGTGGATCCACTCTCTTCAAAAGGCATCTTCCATCGTGCATTGTATGACTGAAATCCAGATTTAAAAAACATTATGCGTTCCTTCTCATGGTTTCCTTCTGTCACCATCCAGGGCCTGGTGCTAGCAAGTGGCTCTACCAGTGTACCAAAAGAATCCCACAAATGTTGCATGTAATCAGCATAAGAGAGATCGCCAGGGAGTAAAAGCATATCATGTTCATACTGCTTAATATGATCAAGTGTTGAAGTTGTCCAACTGGTCTGACCCAGATCACCTACAACAGCCAATGACAATGGAAATTGGGAGGGTGGTGTCTTCAATTGGAATTCTGGACCATGTCCTCCACATCGGTAATAGTAAACTGTGTTGTCATTAAGAGGTCCAATAACAACATGATGGATCTTTCCTGAGCTATACATTAAGTAGCTGTAAGATGTGCTTTCTCCTTGAGATGTTGATGTGTATGTGCCTGCTTCAATTCCATAGTCTACAACTGAGGGGACAGAATTATCATCAGTGACGAATGTAATTCTCATGTGCTTTTCTCCAGCTAGTGAAATGTGGACCTGTAAATATATTACATGTTGTTTGTACATTTTAGTTACTGGTCACAAAGTTTCAAAAAAAAAAAAAGGATTATATGTACTCCAGGATGGCACAAAGGATTGGTTACATAGACATTGCAAAATGTTCTCTCTCTCTCTCTCTCTCTCTCTCTTTTGCGCCATTTGAGTGCACTTTTGTATTAGTACAGGATATGTTCCCCATCACCACACAAAGATGGAATAGCTGAACAAACTAAGACAGCTGTGTGCAATAGGAGTATATTACCTTTGACTTGTAATAATCTAAGTACCTAAAGTACTGTAACATCTGATACTGTGGAAATAAGGGAGCAAGGTTCACCATAAATTGATGTTAGGGAATAACTTCAGAAACCCCACAATTTGAATCCAACTGATGGGTCACAGCTCTTAGGTCGTAGAAATTTGTTGCGAGATATCGCCTTCATTCGCCCGCCATGGCTTCTGGCTTTGTATCAACTCTTTTCCCTCAATCTTAATACAAAAATGTGCAATACTTTTGCACATTCCCGAAAAAAAAAAAGAATCCAACTGATCATGCACATTGGCGTGACAAGTATTTCTATAACAATAGCTCATTCTAATGAAAAATGGTTAATGCGATGAGTTGAGATGTGCCTCATACTGAAACCATGGAATGAGACTGACACATTAACACCAATTAACAACCTCTCGTCCTCTCGATCCTTTACATGAACACACAACGCTGCATGTCATGCAAATGGAACAGTGTCTGCTAACCATTTGAATCGTGATTGATAGAGTTGCAAAACCACAGCAAGCAAGACTAATGAGGTTAATAGTACACTTTGTATCTCAGCTTATGCAGATGGCTCAATTTGGTCCACAAACATGTAAGTTTGGCCAAACTTGTCCCAAATTTCTACAGTTGGCTCATTTTCACCCTTCTAGGATGTGCCTTCGGCATTTTGCACATGGACTCATAACCTAACTCACATGAAAAACAACAAGCAAAGTAAAGGAACTGATTCGCCAACTTACAGTACAAGGACCAAACTCAGCCATTGGCAACAGTTGAAGGATCAAAGGTAATATGAACCAAAATGTAAGATCACCAACTAATATGCAAATGATTCAGCATAATCGTCTGCTACAAAGCCTACAAGGTACTACAAATTAAATAACATAAATATACAGTTATATAGTTAACATGCCACATCCAACACATATGAATACAGCACGGATGATCTCATTCACCAGAAAGCAAACAGTTATAGATTAGAGCAAGTAAATGAACATGCAATAAATTGCAGAACCAGATCGAGATGATAATAGGACTGTAAATCAGTTAACCAGATCACAGAACCAGGCTGTAGTGGCATCTGGCAATGAGCTACGCACGCTAATTGGACACATAGTAAATCAGTTACAACCTGTTCCAATTTTGACCCAAATAAGGGCAGTTGGTTACTAAACAGCACCAAATCGATCAACCCCGAGCCATCATGTGTGGAAAAAATCCAATAAACAAAAAGGATGGTTATTCTTTGATTCCCAAAGCATCACCAAACCCGACCGAAACTTAACCTATATACTCGAAGCAGCACAGATTTGGCACCACCAAAACAAGCCGGCCGCCACACCTTAGAGGAGAAATCGAAGATCCTACGAGGGAGGGGACACACACCTGCTGTGGATCGGATGACGAAGAGGCGGCCTGCTTCTTGCTGTTGCTCCACGGGAATAGGCTAATCAGGGCCTTCCGGTGGACGCTGGCCGCCGCCGGCGGCCGGACGTAGTCCTCGCCCACCGGAGCCCCGGAAGCGGCGGCGGCGACGGCAGAGCAGCATACGGAGAGCAGCAGGAGGAGGAGAAGCGGGGGAGGCGGAGCCACTGCCATGGGAGGCCTCCGACGCGCTCCAGCTCGCTCCTCCATTGGAGGCGTTTCTGTTCGGAGTTGCTTTCTTCTGTTGCTGCTGCTGCTGCGGTTGGTTGACTGTGGTCAACACTATACGCTTTGATGGGCCGATTAACTACCATATTTAATGGGCCAGTAGTCATACCTTTCCTGGTCGAATAATACGGCCTGTTACAGCCCAACATAAATGGGCCGCACGTGCGCGATAATCCCGGTCCGGCCCACCACCTGAGAAAAAGCTTTTCGTCTCTCTCTCTCTCCTCTCAAAAAAAAAAAATGAAGAAGAGAAAAGCATTTCGTCTCCCCGCCCAAATCCTCCGAAAGCCTCTATCTCCCCTCCCAAATTCCCCAATCCTCCCGCCTACCTTCTCGAACCTTCTCGAAGCTCCCGGCACGGCGGAATGGCCGCGCCGCACCCATCCATCATCATCGACGACGACGATGACGACGTAAGCGCCTTCCTCTCCTCCTCCGCTACTCTCTCTGCGTAGCGATCCCCGCTCTCGCGTTCTCACCTGCTCTCCCCGGAACCCTAACCCCCGCAGGGCTTCGATTGGGAGGCGGCCGTGCGGGAGATCGACCTGCGATGCGCCCTCGCGTCCGCCTCCGCCGATGCGGCGGCCGCTTCGGGCTCGGCCCCGCCGCCGGAGCCCTCGGCGGCGATGCCGTCTCACCCCATCGCCCCCTCGGCGGCGGCGGCGGCGTTTTCCAGGGCCCCGGTGGCCGGTGCGCGGCAATCGACGCTCTATCGCTTCGTGGACTCGTTCACAAGGAGGCAGATGGCAAATGAGAGGCCCATCCCTGTGCCTGCGGCGGCCCCATCAGCAGCAGCGCCGATGCCGGTGCCGGTGGCGCCGAGTGGCGGCTGGGGGCGGCCCGGTGACCGCGCCGGTGAGGGGTGCTCGTCTGTCCCGCCGAGTGGCAGCTGGGGAGGACCCAGTGACCGTGCCGGTGAGGGGTGCTCGGGTAGGGTGGATGAGTACGAGCCTAAGCCCTGCGCTGTTGATCTGGACCACGAGGCGGTGCTAACTTGGATTTACCCAAGTGAGCGTTTTCCATTTCTACCTGCATTTCGGGAATAATCACACCGCTGTCACATATTTTGTAGAACAAGTAATTGGCAAATTGAAAAATGTTCCTGAACAACCTGGATTACATACATTCAGATCGTGCATAAATCAGTAGTGATGTGCTAAGTACTTTACTTGCTCATGACCTTGTGTCATTTTATCTCTACTGAGAAATCTTGTTTTTGTAGAAGTTGTATAATCTCCTAACTCCCCATGAAAACTATTCTAGACTACTTGTCTCCAATCTTTAACATGTGGATGTGCAACGTTCTGTTCCTTAGAGATGAACAATGAAATGATGCGGATAAGCATAACTGAAAATAACTTCTGAAACAACTCGCAAATGTTCCTTCCTGTTCTCCTTATAGTTCACTTTTGCTGTAATCATGTTTTGCTTTGTAAATATTTGAGGTTACACTCTAACCAAGGTGGAATGTGTGAGCTATGTAACTTAAGTTGCTCTTGTTCATGTGTTGCAGCTAACGTAGAAGTCCGAGAGTACCAAAAATATTTTGTACAAAAGGCTTTACTTACCAATACACTAGTGGCTTTACCAACAGGGCTTGGTAAAACTTTTATTGCAGCAGTAGTAATGTATAACTACTTTAGATGGTTTCCTCAAGGTAACTTTTTTCTGCCATTTATGATTTTTTATCTTCTCCTATTGTCACCCGGCAAAGACCCTCGCTGACAATCGCTCTTCTTATCTTGTAAATTTGAAATAAATTTAGGGAAAATAGTATTTACTGCCCCTACACGCCCTCTTGTTACTCAGCAAATTGAGGCATGCCATAATACTGTGGGAATACCTCAGGTATTATTTCTTTTTTCTGTAGATATTCGTGCTTATCTGGTGTCAGTTAAAGATCACATTTCTTCTCTACCAGTACTTGGAGCTAAATTTTGTACTTTTTTTTTGCAGGAGTGGACAATTGATTTGAAGGGAAATCTAAGCCCTTCAAAGCGATCATGGTTTTGGAAATCTAAAAGAGTGTTCTTTGTCACTCCACAAGTCCTTCAAAATGATATACAATCAGGCATCCTATTCTTTTAATCTCTTTTTGGACATTTTAAATCTGCATTGTGGTTTTGAAAGTTCCATGTGTTGATTAATATTTTACAATGACAACTGAACATTGTTTTTTTAGTAAATTGTACTTTGTACCAGGAAAAATGCACATTGTTTCACTTTAGACCGGTTTTAGCACGTACTTTCATTTTGCATCGGGGTGCATCAAAATAATATTCACTTTGCACCGGGTTAACATCAGGAGAAGTTATTAAATCTGGACTTTTAAGATTCTGAGACTTTGTGAAACTTGACGTAAGTTCAAAATGTTTTATATGTTCCATTCATATACTTTACAAGATTTTTCTTTCAATTATATGATATAACCCGGTGCAAAGTGAAATTTATTTTGATGCACCCCGGTGTAAAGTGAAACAAGATATGTGTTAAACCCAGTGGAAAGTGAAACAAGATATGTTTTACCCGGTGTAAAGTGCAATTTACTCTCTTTTTTTTTTCCATCAAAGAAACAGCATGTCTCCTTTTGTTGCAAACGAAAATGCAGTTGCATTAGAGCTTCCATCGAAACGGAATCAGCACAAAAGAAAGCAAAAAATTTTGTGCATAATGTATGCATATAGAAATCCACACATGACGGCAAATCATGTCCAAACTCTGAAATTCATATTGGCCCAGGAAATCATCTGTTAACTCGAATTACAATTTACTCTCGTTCCCCACCAGCTTTACCCCTTCTCTTCCACCTTTCATTGAGTATTATTTCCTCAATTTTATGTTTGGACTGGCCCTTTCAGAAATGGACCTTGCACAGTATTTTTTAGTTGTTTTTGAACTTCATGTTGCATCTTTTCTTGTTCCCACTGTCTTTAATGCTACCATTTCTTATCTGGCTTGACATTGTGAATTCGGCTTTTGGCAGGCATATGCATGGTAAATCAACTTGTTTGCCTGGTGATAGATGAAGCTCATCGAGCCTCGAAAAATTATGCTTACTGTGTTGTTGTTCGTGAGGTATATTTGACAGACAAGCCATCTCTTTTGTTGGTTATGTTTCATAGGTTTCCTTCATTATAAAGCTTATTTGAAGATATTGTCAGTAGAGTGTAAATGAATGATAGATTATGACGTCTGCTTGCTAATTTTTCTACTTTTCTGCTGTGTTGACAGTTGGAGGCAGCTCGTGTGCCGTTAAGGATTTTGGCTCTGACTGCTACACCAGGATGTTAGTCTCCTCAAAATTAAATAAAAGAGCTGGAAAATGGAGATGCTTTCTAATTATGTAATCTTGTTTTGTGTGTAACATTCAGCAAAGCAACCAGCTATACAAAATGTTATCAACAATCTGCGCATTTCTGAGTTGGTTCACCGTGATGAAAGTGATCCTGAAGTCAGCCGTTATGTTCACAGGCGGACAGTTGAAATTTTAGAGGTGTGCATGGACAGTGATGGATTTGTAAGTAAGTTACCTGTGCTCTTTCTCTGTCCTGTATGAGTTACTTGTTTCAATGCAGATACCAGTTGGCAGGGAGGCTAATGAAGTCAATGATAAACTCTTGGATGTTATACGTCCGTATCTTGCTCAATTGCGTTCTGCTGGGGTGATTGATAATAGGAATGCTTCAAATGTATGTATCATACTATCTTTAATGCATCAATCATCCTGTTACATGCATTCATTTTAGGTGAACAACCTATCTACTTATGTCTTGATATTTTCACTGTTCATGCACTTGCTTCTTATTTGCTATTTGTGTGCAATATTAATTTCTTACCTATTTTGCCAGTGGAGCTCACACCAGCTGCGTATGTTAAAGGACAAATTCGACCAAGCACCCCCACTAAATATTCCTTTAGCAAGGAAAAAGGAAATTGGTATAGCTTTTGCGGCCCTTACCTTACTATATGGCATTCTTAAAATGCTTTTCAGCTATGGTATCAAGGCAGCGCATCAGTCAATCGAAGCCAAATATAAAGAGGGGTATTGTCTACACTTTACACATTCTTTATTTACACTGCTTCACTTTCACATGAGTAGATACTACATAATTAGGCTCCTAACTGTGAATCTTCTGAGCATCATCCCCTTGAGCTTGAAAGAACATTGTTTACACTTTTACAGTTTTTTTTTTTTTTTTTTGCATATAGCAGCACTAATCTGTTTTATTAAAAACTTTATATAATAATATAATATACCAATATATCAAGAATTAATTATATAAAAATATATGTTGAGAATTCAGGAGCATGGTCAGTTAGTTGTATTCCAGCTGTTCTATTTCCATACACACTTCTGATGATGGTACTTTTTGTAGACTGAATGGTGTATGTAATAAGTACCTGAATGGAGCTTGTAGCCTTATTTGTTTCGAGTTCATGTTCCCATCCCCTCTAGATTCTTCTATCTACCATTGCTACCTTCTACTCGCAACCACTGCACCATCCCTTGGAGATGATCGCGTCCTCCAATGAGCTTACCCTACACTTGGGCAGCAAACACACCCACATCTTATATAAATTAATTGATCAATACACTGGACTAGGAAAGGCCAATATTTTTTCTCTCGATAGCATTCTCTATCTAGTTTTACAAGTCTTCCATGTATGCTCATATTTATCATGCCTTTTGTGTATTGAAGACCATGGAAGGTGCTTGCAAGAAATAACACATTTTGGGAAGTAAAAAAGACTATGGAGAACTTCTTATCTCAAGGTGTTCTCAGTCCGAAAGTACAGAAATTGATGGAAGTGTTGGTTGATCACTTCCGTAAGCAACTTTTCCAACTTTCTCGTAATGTGGTACATATTTTGTCTTTATCTAGTTGATCAATAATTCTAAAATATATATTACTTGATATAGTAAAATTTACTCATTCCGTAGGACAATTAATAGTTCAAATCTATCAGTAATAAAATCTAACTCATCATTCCATGTATTTGTATTTTTGTAGGAATAGTAATTTGTTTGTACTATAGAAGTGTTTTGTTGGTGAAATTTTACTGTTCAGTTTTATGGTGACACCTGAATAATTGGCACTAGTGTGGTTATTCAGTAATATTCTGTCTGCTTGAAGTCATTGAGTTTTTTTTTTTCTGGAAAATAGTTGGGGTGGTCTCTACCAAGGAGTGATGAATATATAATTACAATGTTAATAATACTGAGGACTGTAGTATTAATGTAAACAATAAAATAGAATTCCATCAAGGCCTAAAAAGGAACAAAGGGCTAAATGCTAGAACCTGAAAGGAGATGCAGCACATGGAGAATAAAAAAAATAATTACACAAGCGGGTGAAATATGAAATTGAGTATTCTGTAGCTAGGACAGGAAAAAGAGTAATAACTTTTCTGAGGTTGTTTCCTTAAGGAGAGTCATGTCTCTGACAGCAATATCCTCTTCCATCTGTATTTGTTTGGTGGTACTTTTGTGAAATAGCAGACAAATATATTAACAATACAAGGTAATCAACTCAGTAAATATGGGTTTCGCAGTAGGGCAATTTATTGTCATTTTTAGTTTGTATTTCAAATGGAGTGACGACTCCCAAGGGATGCCATATGAAACACAACAGGTAGTACTGTAGTTCCGAAGTTGTGAGTTAAAAATGGATGGTCATAGTTTCTTAACATGTTCTGCATAGACACACCAATCATTGGTTACGTGAAAAAATCTTTTCTTTTTCACTGACATGATTGCATCATAAGATGCGCGCACCCCCTAGGAAGAAACTTTTATTGATTGACTTTAATATAATTCCAGATTTTGTTTATCCTTGCATGAACAAAATCAATGCAAACATTGTAAACTTTCAAGTACATTATGATAGCTTTGATGCTGGTTATGTTAACGCAGGAAAAAATTCAAAGGACTCAAGGGTCATTATCTTCGCCCATTACCGGGAATGTGTCAAGTATGAATACCTTGCAGTAGTCTTTAACTCTATTATATATCACTTTGTAAATTTTTGTTCTACAGTAAAAAATTGATCTGTGCATAACATTTTGTGCTGTTCTTTTTGGTTGAGTTTGTATTCTCATTATTTATTATTCAATATTGAAGGGTGATATCATATGGACATATGCTACTATGCTAGCCAGACTACCATACATGCCAGCATTGACATATTAATACTCCAATAGTTACTCGAGCAACCACTCATGAATACACTGTTCATATTTTTCCAATGTGGTATTCTAAATCCTTGTGCACAAGTATAAATGATGTCAGGACAGAAGGAAGTTTTTGTGCTTAACTAGTTCAATGTCCGTGCTTTGCTATGGGCAAAATGTAATATCGTAGTATTGTCTGAAATGTGTTACTCTTCTTTTTGCTGCAACGAATATCCGCCTTAAAATTAATTTTAAATGTGGCTGCACATTTAAATTTGATTGTTTTTCAATATTTGGAAGTTTATGTGGTAATTTGGAAATTTTGCAATGGGAGTAGGTGGGGTGCCATATTCACTGCCACCACCATTATCTTCTTTTTAAGTAGTATAGATATAGATAAGAGCAACAAACATTTCATAATATCAATAGTAATATAAAACATGGACAAAACCCATCGATAGTCTGAGACAAGCCAGCTTGGGAAAACTAAGCTTTGCATCTTTTGTCAACATCTTAATTCTTAAATCTTTTGATGATTTGATCCAATTTCTGTACTTTTCTGGAGAACCAGCAATAATTTATATACGATAACTTAAGACGTATGCACTGGATATGCATATCTGCTTTCATTTGTAAAGGTTGGTTTATACTAGTCATCTAGTTGATCTTGCATCTTTTAAGCAATTCCCTATCAACTATAGTTAGCAGTGTAATATGTTTTAGTTTCTTGTCTTTTCTAAGACTCAAGTGAACTATAATTAATCTTGAATTTTCAGTAATACTGTGTATATATCTACTTACTCACCAAACAATCCGTTTGCTATTTTAGCTGTACATCAGAAACAATGTGCATGTGTGCTTTGCTTAATTGTCTGTCTGGACCAGTCTATCATATAACTTGATGTTTTGTTGTACTGTGAAACACAGTGAAATATTGTGCTCCCTAAGAAATATTGATGGTGAACTTGTGAGGCCTGCTGCATTCATCGGCCAAAGTTCCACAGGTACGATAATATGTTACAGGTGATTAAGGGAGCATTTAATTGTAGATCACTAATATCATAAAAGTATGATTTGAAAACATATGATTTATTAGTTTTTCACATTTGTTTCAATATAATAAAATTTTCAATTGCATTATGCGCTCTGATCTAATTTCATTCTACAGGTATTTGTGGCATTTTGGATAGTAGTGCCTGTTCAAACTAAACATAGTGTTCCCGTTTATTTTTCTTTATCTAGTAGTTTAAGTATTAATAATATTTTACAAAATATGGAGCACTTTATGCATTTGAACATATTAATCATATGATGTGTTTGTTTATTTCATTTTTTTTTTGTCTTCAGGTGACCAACTGAAGGGGCAGACACAGAAAATGCAACAAGCTATTTTGCATGTATTCAACTATACTCTGCTCATCCATGATTTGCTGCATTTCCTCTCTCACTGTGTAAATTGTTTACAGAAATTCCGTTCTGGGGAACACAATATTTTAGTGGCAACATCAATTGGCGAGGAAGGACTGGATATTATGGAAGTTGATCTTGTGGTTTGTTTTGATGCCAACATCTCTGCATTAAGGATGATTCAACGTATGGGAAGGACTGGGAGGAAGAACGAAGGAAGAGTCGATATCCTTTTATGGATGGTGAAAATTGACAATCACCAAAGTTTCGCAAAAGTTGCATTTTCTAAATTGTATTTCTCTCACACAGATTTGTTACCTTAACTTCCCAAACTGGTTTTGGCTTGTGAAGGACCAGAGTTGAGTGGGTACAGAAGCAAGCAAGGAAATACTAAAACTATGAAGAAGTTATTGCGTGATCATGGCAGATTTGAATACCATGCTAGTCCTAGGATGGTAATTTGTTTTATCATGATGTCCATAAAATTGCTTCTTAAATCTGGAAATTTAATTGCACAATTCTGCTATGCATCCTACAGGTTCCACATGTCTATAAACCAGAAGTTAAGTTTGTTAAGTTATCAATAGAGAAGTATATTCCTTCCTCAAAGAAAAGTAAAGTTGATGTGAATGGCACATCTCCAATCTTTAATAAGATATCTGAGGAAGATAGTCAACTGATTGCTCAGTACTTTGGTGCATGCAATAAAAAATTCTGGAAGCCATCTCTTGTTACATTTCCTAGCTTCCAGGTTTCTCCATGTGATATCTACAAAGTGCCACATTCATTCCGAACAACAAACATGCTAATTGATGCTATGCAACAACTTCAAGATCTTTCTTTTTCTAGGACAAAGGTAGATTCATGGAAGATCTGTGTGATTTCTTTATTGTAATTTAGAAATGAAAACAGAAATCCTAACATTGTTTCTCAACACCTTTTTAGTGTGCATGCCCTTTAAATGGACCTGCTGACGTGCCAGTTGTGATGGATGAGGTACCGGAAGGTCAGTGCTTATCATGCCCTTCCCCTTTTAGAACTCAGCTCATGATATTAAATTTTGCGATGTTATCAAATTTTAAAAGTGGTCAGTGTGCGTTTTCAGAAAAGAATATCTAAAATGGTTTCCTGGATTTATATAGAATTTTTCTGGCCTTTCGATCCTTTTTTTTTACCAGAAAGTAGGGGAGGTCCCCACGGTATTGTTTTTTTTTTCTTTATTGAAGCCTGAAATTTGTTCCCTTGGGGAGTTGAACCCAGGACTTTAGTGCTACTTGAGCACTATAACCGCTAGGCTACAGCCTCTTTCGCCTTCAGCTTAATAAATAATTTTTTAGTTCACTCAACTTATTATTGTGCATGCAATGTTTAAAGTTTCTCTCTTTTCAGATTGATATATGCAATTTTAAAACTATGAACCATTTATAGGTCTATCTGGTTCTAATGGAACCCAAGGGCCAATTCCTCAGGAATATTGTGGTTTGGAAGCTTCTGGTGAAGCTGCATGGAGTAAAGCTGTTCTTATGCCAAGTTCTCCAATTAAGAAATATCCTGTCCATTCTTTCTTCAGTGGAGATTATGTAACTGTGGATCTTAGTGGTTTTGTTTCAATCACCTTTGTACCTGCCCTACCAAGGAGATCTGAACTCCATGAGGGCACAGTGAATGTAAATTGGCACCAAAAGGTCCAGAGCAAGACCGCATCCCTCAAATTGGCTCCCAATATGAGTAGACCAATGGTTGAATTTGATTGCTCTGCAGGTGGCGGTAATTCAAGCAAACTTATCTTTACAGATGAGTACGGTTTAGCTCCCCATTCTCCTGCATATACTGAAAAATGTGGCCACATTGATGACAGACATGTACTTGGAACTCCATCTAAAACATTGGTAAGTCCAAAAGAAATATGCCACACACCCTGCAATTCTAAACTAGTGAACCCAGGTCTGTCAGGTCAAGAAGATATGGAGCTTAGTCCCAGACTAACATATTATATTGAAGAAGGAATTGTTCCTGAGTCTCCAATGCTTGAAGTTAGCCAATTACAGGTAGAGGCAAAGAATGCTGCAAATGTTGGTTTTTTGCATAAGGTTGATTTTTCAAAGTCCCGTGGCAAGGGAGTTCAGGTCAATGAGCTGAAATGTAGAAATAGACAACTGAACTTTGAGGAAAAAGGCTCATTTTTTGATGAGATCTCTGCTCTTGCTGTATTGCCAAGAGAGAATGCTCTAGATCAGCCTCAAGCAAACAAAGAAGAACGGACACATCTATCAAATGATAAAATGCATAGTCCTGGAGCTCATACTCCTACAGCAAATCTACTATATGATAGTTTCTCTGATGATTGGCAGCTTAGGCCAGGAGGGGACACATCAGGGTCAATCCAGGAAGCTCCCAAGTACAGAAGACTTTGCAAATATGGTGACAAGATCAAAAGAGTTTCCTCCATGTCTTTAGATGACAGATATGATAGAACTGCTGGAGAAATCTGTGATTTTGCTACCAAAAGTATGTTAAATTTTTGCAGGCTCTGTTAGTGAGTCGAGCCTCTTTTCTGTGTAACACTCTTTAATTTGCAAGTATCTATTTAGTGTTGTTACCTTTTTAAAAAAGTGACTATTACATTGCTTCTTAACCTTTTATTGTCACTGGAACCTACAATCTTTCTTTATTTGTGTGTATTGATAGATTTTTTTTTAATTCCAGATCTAGGAAACCAAAGGAGGGCCAAGAGGCGTATGGATACCTTTATTGATGATGAAGCCGAGTACGATTTTTAAATCTTTTTACTGAATTTCAGTGAACAAACTAAAGCTGATCCTGTTCACTATTATTACAGCTTAACAATGAATCATTCTTTAGATTAATTATTGTAAACGTCTTGCATGCTTTAGGGTGTCTGCAGATGCTGATGTTTCAGCAGATGAGGATAATGATCATAGTGAAGATAAATACGAGGAAAGTTTTATTGATGACCAGGCTACACCTACGGGCCAATTTACCCAAAGCGGACGTCATAGTGAAAACAATGGTGACATGATGGCTTTCTACAGGTATTATGGGATGATCAAACAACTTTTCCACCCTTGTATTTGTTTTGAACAGTCCTGTTTGTGTCATTCTTTCTGCCATAAAAAAGAGCAATTTGGCACATGCCACTCGTGCAGTTACTGCTCCAACTTTTCATGGCTCAGTATGTTTCAACTTTGCATGGTTCAATATCTGTGATGTCATCTGTACAGTTCCAAGTTACAGTATTACTTTACTGCCGATTAGCTGTAGTGGAGCAGTGAAGCTTAACAGTTGGAATTTGCGCACATCTGCAATCAGATTAATTTGAATAAGCTACTCAGTACATAATGCGAATAACCGGCAGCATTTCTATTTTCACATAGTATGCATTTTAAGTTTTGAAGATGTTGATCAAGTTTATAAATGTTATTCAAATCTTGTCATTGAAATCTTAATGCCAAGGTGACTTTTATAAAAATCTTATCTGTAAGAAGTTTGTTTGCTGTCAATCAAGTTAGAAACTGGGAACCAGATAAACGTTCAGTGAGCATTTTCCTTTTTCATTTCATCAGTATCAAGGATTTTTGTATAAATTTGTATCGCTGTGGCCTGTGTTCATGTTTTGTATTTCAGTCAATTTGCAGAAAAAAACTTTGAAACTCAATTGCCATTTGATGATTTTGCAGGCGATCACTACTTACTCAGTCCCCAGTAGTGCTGCCCTCCTGCTACCAAGATGCCGTTGACAGTTCTGCTTCAAAAGGTGGAAATGCGAGCAGTTCTTCAGAGAACTTGCACAATTCTATTGAGACTCCACAAGGGATCCATCAACCGCATCATACCATTGACCCAGATGTCCTTGACAATTCTGCTTCAAGAGGTGGAAGTGTGAGCTGTTATTCAAAGAGCTTGCACTATTCTATTGAGACTCCACAAGAGATCCATCAACCACATCATAACATTGGCCCAAGTCCTCTAGGGGACCAGGCACGCTTTGTGGGGAGGGCCAGCTCAACAAAGGAACAATGTGAAGCAAGTCTTGCCCATTGTGAGTCATCCACTACATTAGACTGCAGAAAGAGGAAGCTAAGCTTCCAACAAGTTGCCTCGATTCCCGTTATAAACCTTGAACCGGAGCCGGCACCACAGCCGTTTTCACACCTTAATACTGGAGTCAATAATAACTTTGTTTGGGATGATGATGATGATGATTTCTTTGAGAGCCTTGATCTTGATGCAATTGAAGCACAGGCGACTGAACTCTGGAAACTAAAGAAAGCTCAATCTGCGGAGAAAACCTACGGAAACTAAGCAAGCATCAGGGTTTAGCACACCCTCTCTTTGATTTAGGGATCATAATGCTCATGATGGTGAAGAGTCGTACAGAATTTTTTATCAAAATGTTGGACCCGATCATCCTGGACCATGGTCAGGAACCCTGGGTTGGCAAAAGCATCTTCTAAACTTATCAGCCTATTACTCGTTGGCATTTCTGCTAAATGTTTGAGCTTGCAGAACACAGTATCAGGCAACAAGATACAGATGAACCCTGTTGTGCTGCCGATAATTACTTTTGGATATTTATGGGAACTCTGGAAGATCAGGACACCATGTCACCAATTTTGTAGAGGTATGGCAGCCTAGTATGTATTTGTACATACGTATGTATGTATATCTCGTACATAATTATACACATGTAGGCTGTACTAAACTAGTTTCTCTCTGTAAATATAAGTTGTTCTTTTGCTGTATACCAACAGTCCAACACCTTGTTGGATGAATACTGTCGTGATAGACCAGTGTGTTGCGAAGTACGGGTTTAGCTTCTCTATAGATAGCCATGGTCGCAGCTCTCGGCAGCTGCTTGCATGCAAATTTGCAAGGCATGGCAGCTTTTTCCTCATCTCATGTGGTAAGCAGATGGTAACTGGTGGTTGCTTCATTGGTGCTTTGGTTGCTTTCAAACATCAAACAAACAGGAAACAATAGGACACACCATTATTCCGTACCTGTCAATTCTGTGTCGATCTTAACGGATCTTAACGTGCAAGGTTCGGTGACAAGCTCGATAATGTGAAGTGTGAACTTGTAGATTCCCGGCACATGCATTAATTTCTAACGCGTCCTCCCGAGTGTCTCGCTATCAACTGTCAACTCCCGCTACATTTCTCAAATTTCCACAGATAGAAGAACGAACACTCTCTCTCTCTCTTTCTCTCTCTCTCTCTCTCTCGCACGCAGTTTGATCTATGGAGCAATATGTGAGCTTAACATTTCTCTTAAGTACACTTGCTAGCAATTTAATCAATACTACATGGCACTTCATTTTGTTAACAACTGACAACGTCGACTCTTCCACTAATTTTGGTCCATGGCACTTCTATATTACTTTAGTATTATGAGTTTGGCAGGGCTCCAACTCCTTAAATATAACTTAAGAAGAAAAGTGTGAGTGAAGTTGTGGAACGGCCCAAACCCACCTTCATCATTATAGTTTATTTTTTTAATTTCTTCATGCACTTTACTTTTTTTTTTGAGCTGAAATAGTTTGGTTGGTCTCCAACTTTATGAAAGGTGGAGCTAGAGCCAGAGCCCTGCCAAACGGACCCATGAGTTGTTAGTTCAAATCACATTGTTAGATTCCTTTTGCATCAAACCTGCATAACAGCCTTGAGGTTGAAGTGTATGTAAATTAATTGTTGAAAACATGTTGTGACCAGAGTTTGTGTACTCAAGTCAACATTGTCATTTATTTCCCCGAAAAAAAAACATTGTCATTTATTGGGAAAATAGAGGGAGAAAGATAAATCCAACACCCATGGTTGCAAATGTATTTGTATTTTTTTAGTCTTTTTGACTCACTTATAATATATATTTATACACTGCAGGAGTTTATCCTACAGTATTTCCATTAAAAAAAAGCGCTGAGCTGACAAGAAGTACTAGTACTACATACTACTAGTAGTAAGTTTTAGTACATCTTAACTCTTAAGTGTCAACATGGAAAAGTAATATACATGCCAATGATGTGATGAGTGTATTCGGGTGATGTTGTCTGAACAGAGAGATTCTGATGGGACAAAAATCTGATGGCGTGTCCTGGAGAAAGTTCTTGCCTGGTTTACCAAGAATAATTCGTGAAGCAACGCAATACAGCCGAAGGAATAGACACCGCCGGCGTTATTTGTTTAACGATCCTTCTTTCCATGTTGTTATGTTGAACAAATCAAATGCGCATGTGTGGTATTTTGATGTCAGACATTAAAGTAGGTAGAATTTTTTTGCCCTGTTGTCGTGTTCAGAGAATAACATGGCGCACATGGACGACGTGTGCTCCAGATGTTCTAGCTTGTTCTTAGCTTGCTCTACCTTAATCCCTAAGTATTAGAATTAATTAGTACAGTGCTTATATCATCTAAAAGTGAGTTAGGCATGTTAAATCATCAAAGTTTTGTGTAATCTCTTTTTATCTCCAAGATATGTAGGTAGTACTTCTAGCCATTTCCATCTAATACTCTTCTATGGCGCCACTTCTAGTTAGAGAGTAGTGTTAGGAATTAATCAAAAAATAAAATATACCCGTGTGTTTATTGGTTAGATGAAAACTAATTAAGAGATCGAGTAGACTCTTACCATAAGTAGCCCAATGGCGGTTGTCCACAATCTTTTCCGTAACCTATTACACAATCGTAGTAATGGTATACATCAATTGATTACTAGGACTATTATCCAACAGTATTCATGTTGGTTAGTTTAGGTACCAAATAAGGAGAAGTTGGTAGGTAGGTAGGTACACACAGACCTTCTAGAAGCCAAGGAACCAAAAGGACCAGCTTGGAGTTGGAAAAGTGCTCCAAAAGAAAAATGATCAAACAAAAGGACCAAAAAGCATCTCCAGATTTAATTTGGTAATAGATTGGATTGTGCACTATTAGGTAAGCCATCAGTGTTAATTAGTGGGTTAGCATAGCTGCATGCTGGCCTTTATTTTGTCCTGAGGACAACATGAAAACTACCTCAGCCACAGATATCTCCTTGTCCATTTCTCAGTTGGAATGGTTGTCAGTACGTCCAATTAATATGCTCCCAACTTGTCCCCATCTACGCTGCAGCTGCGTACATACATTTGTATGGCCACTGAATGTTTGATTAAAGATTACATGCAAATGGAGATTATTTGGTTAAAGCATCACCATGGGTGTGTACACACGTACCAGATAATTACATCGTTTCTAGATCGTGTGGTGCGGCCATATAGGCCCATGCGGCTACCAAAAACCCCTATAAAAAATTGTCGATAATTAGTAAGAGCCCTTGTTGTTCGAACATGACATGTTTGCTAGCTCCACCATGGGCGGGCCTACTATTGTGACATGGGTGAATACTCAAAATTTTTGTTAAACAATATACAAT
>CM002478.1:3065242-3088251 GCA_000325765.3 Leersia perrieri
TTAGAATTATGGAGCAAACCACCAAACGGCGTACGTAAAACTCCTGACGACTGACATGCATGCAAGATCTGTAGCATACCAACCACGGCGACGAAATCACGAAACGTTTCGTTTTCGTTTCGATTCGGTTTGATCTGATTTTGATCTGATCAAGTCAGAATTAAAAACTGCCGCCGTACTAGCGATGGTACTTTCGCTTCTTTACCTGCGTTTTCTCGATGATTGCCTTTTCGTAAGTACGGACGTATGTACGGACGGCACGATTATTGATCGCACATATCGTCGTCTGGTCTAGGTTTTTAATCAGTGGATAGGATCGATCGTCAATGTTTCGATTCAAAGCTTCCAATTGACAAAAATGGGGGCGTCAATGCCAGCTACCGTACGCATCCCGTCGGATGGATGCTTTAAGGGACTTGTTACCCTTCATATTCATGGTACGTCAGAAAGTAAGAGAGATGATAGAGTTATGGGTGTATGAATTCATCACCACGATTTAAATTCTAATTGTAATGGTAGAGTTATTGGTGAGATATCATATTATCTCTAGGCAAATCTGATAAAACTACTTGATAAATTATCATAAAACCTTATGAAATCAAAAGTACATAACAGGATCCTGTTGGAACAGGATAAGCCAAACCCCAATGTTTTCATTTCTGAACAGGATCCCGTTGTATAGTTGTTCTCTTAGAAAATATCCTTCTGATTTTTTAAATTTGACATTGATTAACTCAAAAATGAGCTAATCAACGTCATATATAAAAGGATGGATGGAGTAACGTTGTAATACTATACATTTAGCATACTTATCATAATTAAATTTATAAAGCATGTAGTTTATACTCCCTCCGTCCTTAAAAATTTGACGCCGTTGACTTTTTTACACACGTTTGATCATTCGTCTTATTCAAAAAATTTACGAAATTATTAATTTTTTCCATGTCATTTGATACATTGATAAATAAACTTTCATGCACACATATATTTTAATATATTTCATAAAAGGAACGGTCAAATGTATGTCAAAAAGTTAACGACGTCAAACATTTAAGGACGGATGGAATAAAATGTATATGTTGTATTTTTATATTAAGGGTAGGGCTTCTTTGAAATGCATGATTCTAAAAACACAATAATAGAAAAAAGTACATTGTTGAATTGTTAAGTCTTTGGATCCATAGGATTTCAATAATACAATGACATGTGTTCCCTTTGTTTTCTTGTTGCTTTGTTTTCAGTCATATGTGTTCCCAAGGGCCCTTCAAGTTTACCGTGTTCACCGGTTCGTGCATGCATGATCATGGCGGGAAAATTACGGTATCTAATGGCGCCATTACATCAAGAAAGAAGTGTGCATGAAACAAGGATTAACAGGTCATCTTTGGTCTCGGTTACTGCTCGGCCTTTTTCTTGCAGTTTCTATGGATAGTCCATCTCTTGACTCAGGGGTCACCACCGGTGTTTTTCACTCGTGACGTTTTTGACAACGTTCATGAAAAACTGGGAAAGAGTAATGTTTTGTCTTTTGTTGTGTCAGCTAGGGAAAACTTTCCGGTAGAATGGGGACAGCGCTTGAAAAGTTGTGCAACAACTACTCTTTAATGTTGTACCTCGTCTTGTTGTTAATATAATGCTGCATTGACCGGCCTGACTCGAGCGGCTAATTAGTCGTTCCTTCAGGTTATTTTTCCGGATCTTGGAAAGCTAAGCTACTGACCAGTAATTTGGGACCGGGAGTATCAAGGATGTGTTGGTGATCACAGACATCAGCAATAGTGTAAACAGCAAGACATGCCACAATGTGTTTCACTCTGAAATGAAAACATCAGAGTTGGTTAGCGTTGCACCTTCTTATTGCCTCCTAGGCTCAGGCTCCAACTACACTATACCACTCTACTACTCCAATATATTCATTTAGAGAAATGGAATTGGTATACCACTCTAACAGCAGCAGAGGCAATGCAGGGTGCAGGTAAGCCAATTTATTGAAGCAGACGCTACCTACCTCTTGTTGGATTTGGCCAAAGGTGTAGGGAGGAGTAGTAGCTCAGCAGCATCTTATCTCATTCAATTCACTTATTATTGCACTACCAGCTGCAACATGCAGCTGCTGCATCTCTTCCTTCACCTTCGCTTGGCTTCCCTTCCCTACCTAGGAATGTCCCTAGGTAGACCAAGTCTACGTTCACAGCTCCATACACCATACACCGGATGGGGATCAGGTGAAGTCGTTAATCGTTACAGCGACTGTAACTTTGGCAGTCGTCTCATCCGTACCATTCAAAATACATCAAAGGGACAGGAATAAAGTAGGATTTTGTAGCCATGTTACCCATCATTGATCAGCGAAGTAAAGATCAAGGAAGCCGGCCACAACGCCGGATGTTCTTGCATAACGGGCGAGAGGCAGCGAGGACCTCCTTGTCCTCAAAGATGGTGGCCGAGGCCCGCTGCCATGAAGCTAGCGCTTCGATGATCTTGGATGATCCTGATAACAATGTCTCATTCTTGTGCTTCATTGAGGCCAGCCTAGCTTGTGTACTTCCTGGTTAGGGAGTAGAAAGTACACCTTGGTCAGTGAGAATGCCTGCTCTGGAACACAACTAAACTAACCATATGAATCTTGATGGAATGAACAATTTGATGAAATATGCCTGCTCTTCGCATCTTACGAATTAAATACAGCAAGAGAAGAAGATAGAAGAAGCAGAGGAGCATACCATACGAGAAGGCAAGCTTAAGTCTCAGCCGTTTGATTCATTTTGAGTGTTGTGGATTGATCGACTGCCAAAGTTACAGTCGCTATAGCGACTTCACCTGATCCCTCCACCATACACCATACACCTGTGTGGTTTGTAATAGGAGCAGTACTACTACTCTCCCTCCGGCTGAAAAATAAACATTGGTATAACTAAACTCAGTTCTCTCATTATATATAAAAAAAAGGTTGATTGGAGAAAGCACTTTGCAAATGATGAATATTTGAGTCTACCTTGAGTAAATGTCCATAAGCAACATGACCCGAGCATATGAGATCTTGTAAATTACCAATAAATATATAAAAAGCTAACCTTTTCATTTTACCTTTTGCCTCCGACAATTATCAACCTACAGTCCAAAAGCATTAGACAATAAGGCAATAACACCCTGCAAGTCATGGCACCAACCAATTACATTTACTATCTTCCATTTTGCAATATTATTCATGGACAACAATGTACAATTACTTCATAAATGCTAATTAGCGCACGAGCACCGGTGGCACACGGTTTCTCCTTGGAGTCTTTTTTACCCTTCATTTGCAAGTTTTGAGCTCTTTCCATTTATAAGCTTGATCTATTTTTAACTTTAAAGTTTGACTTTTCTTTCTTTTTCATTTGGGAGTTTTTTCTTTCCATATTAAAAGTTTGATTCTTTTTGTTTAAAATTAGTCAGGCTACACTTAGAGCAGCTCTAGAGTCCTAAAAAATAATCAAACCATAGACAAAGAGACCAAACCATAGCACTACAACAATCAGCAATTGAACCATGTAACCTAACAAACAAAATCGAACTTGCTTCTCGGTTCGAATGGAAGGGATAAAACATGCATAGTTGTGGGTCCCACATAATATTTCTGGAGAACCAAGTGCCGGTTGATTTCTCTACTAGCTGCTTGAGATCAGTGAGGATGGCCCAATGTGTCCCACCAATCAATATTTTATTAACCAAAACAATGGTGTGGCGGTGTATGTTAGACGATTTGATGTTCACATAAGAGATGTTCTTATTTACCAAGCACAAAAATATATGAGATAAGATAATGAGAAAAATACCATGTATACCCCCTACAGAAACGTGTAATGTAATCACCTAACCTCTTTCAAAGCATTTAATTAAGGGTAAAGAGCAAAAAATTGTAACTATATATACTGATCTTCTCAATAGACAGATATTGAGATGCAAATACCATAAACAACTGTTGTGAAACAGGAGAGCAGTAACATCTGATATTATAGTGCATGAGGACCGGGTCCATGCACAGCTTCAGGGAGAAAAAAGAGGGTGCCATTACTGATGAGGAGGTCCTGCCTCCTACTCACTACTCAGCTGTGTTCTCTGTGTGGCCTGGTGTTTGTAGGGGGCTGGTCTGGTCACTCATGCACTGGGATTGGATGGTGTAGGTTCATGAGGAGAGTAGAACATGAGTGGTAGTTGATGGATGGGTGCATTTAAGGCTCCTGGACTTGACAAAGATACCAGATTTCTCTGTACTATTTGGACTGGCCACTCAGCTGCACCCAACAAGGAGGAGAAAACTAACCTAACCTCTTGGAGTTATTTTCACCAATCAATTCCTAGCTACCCTCTTTTCCATGCTCCACATGCAAGGCCAAGGCCAGGAGCCTCCTCTCCAATCTCCATCCATAGCCTCTTCAGTAGTAGATCTCCCTCCTACGACTACTACTACTCTATTTGTAGCATTTCTTCATCTGCACCACAAATGAAGAAACATGGCTAAATGTGACATATAGGGTGAAGTGTTTACATCAATACACATGCAGTTTTCATGCTTGAATAGTTATGGTGCTAGGAAAAATGTTTGCATGCTTACATGTATGTAGCCAGAGAAATGACAAAATCTAAAAACATCTGCAAGCTCGCTAGCAAAACAGTCTTCAGTATTGTTAATGATCTCTTTGGATACCATGCTTGCAGCACTAGTTCTCTTTTTAATGGAGCAGATAAGCACCTTTAACTGTAGCAGATCTGGTAAATTTATCTTTGGCCTCATGCAACAGAAAGAATGCAACAGGAGGTTTCATGGCACCAAAAGGGAGCAGCTGCCTGGACTGGAGTACTACGAAAAATATTCTTTAGCACTGTAATCAATGTCACTACCAAACCCCGAATGAGTTTACAATTCTTAAGGATACATCATTGGAGATTAGCCCATTAAAATACTTCCTTTGTTTGAACATGAACCACCGAGCTTACTCTACTAGGAGTACCTGTATTTTGTCCAGTACGTCAAGACTCAAGACTCCAGGATTTCCTCAATGGAATGGAAGCAGTCCAACCTTCCTATTTAGACTTGAAATATTGCAGTAAGACGAGTTCCGACAGTCCTGCTAAGACCATATTGCTGTTATTCAGAGTTAACAAAACAACAAAAAATGAGCCATGCTAACGTGATGAGTAAAACTTGGTTAGAGATTAACCTAGCTGGTAATACACTCATAGTGGTGCAACAGCTGGGTGTGCGACTTCCGATGCAAGCATGAATACATGGAGTACTCACCCTATACTACCTTGCAACATGCATGTACACCAACCACGAATAAAGTATAGTGGGTTAAACAAGTGCACAACTTGCTCCATATCAAGAGGGAGGGGAATGGGGGAGGGGGTAGCTCACCAAATTGATCAGATTCTCCCCTTTCTTGCTTCACCCTTTCCCTTTCTTTGCTTTCTTTCTTGTACAATCACACACACAAAGACATGCTGGGTTTTCTAGAATCTCAGAAAGGAGGGGAGCTAGCGTGGGGTGCTAGAAAAATGTCGGTGGGTGAGGCTAAAAAAAAAGATTACGGGATTGTAAGTATAAATTAAAATATGATGAGAAGCAACGTAGTCTGAGTCAGAGTGAGGGAATAAACACTTTCTATACCTATTAAGCATCGCCATGTGCTGCTGATGTGTGCCCCAAAAAATCTACTAACGTGGAAGTGGGTGTGGAGCCATAGAAGTTTGTTTCCAACTCAGACTTTTTCTTTCATCAAGCAACAGCAACCTCTTCGACCTTCAACCAATTGAAACCTTGGGCTAGCTCGTGTCCTCTCCTGTGATCCTGTCCAATGAAATGCATACATGCTAAAATCAAGTTAAACTGATAAAAAAGGAGTAATAAATAAATGAAAATGTGTAGTGTACATCTAGTTAGTGTAGACTGCAACAAACAGCACGCCCGCAAAATTTGGTTTATGTGAATGGCTTGTACCATCGTACTAATACCAACCAAAACTATATAACATTTTTTTTCATGCCTCTATACAATCATACATCACCGAAAATGACATGCTAGAAACAAATTTTTAGTACATCACCTGATTCTTTACCGTGCTATAGCTCACATGTAGTATTTCGGAAAAATGTACAATCAAGTACATTCACCAAATCCGAAGCACGAAAAACCTACGCGCCAACTCCGCTTTTGGTACACTCACAGGGTACGCCCAACAATCCCCCTTCAAAAAACAAAAAAGAAAAGAAAAGAAAACTACAAAACCACACAACACAGAAAAAGGAAGGAGGAATAGGACAAGGTTCACTGGTCTGGGAGTGAAGTATACCTACCTACCAAATCCAGCCACGGGGGTAGGGCTTTGCAGCCAGCCACTCACCCTCCTCTCCTCTCTTCCTCTCCTCTCACACCAACTCGGTCAAAAAATGGCCCAGAGGGATCCGGGTCGATAGGGCCCTCTCCTCCTCTCTTCTCCTCGTATAAAACCAACCACCATCCTCGTCTTCCTCTCTCTCTCTCTCTCTCTCTCTCTCTCTCCCTCCTTGCTCACAAAAAGCTCCCACAAAGCATCACCTGCACCAGCAACCAGCCGCTCATCTTCTTCCTCCTCTTGTCCCTGCTCTCTCCACAACCAAAAACGAGATCAAGAAAACCTAGCTTCCTTTTGATCTATACATATGCATACAACCATATAGCTAGTGCTAGATATCTATATACATACACACTGATAGATATATCCAGGTGAAGCTGGTTAATTAGCTAGATCGCCTAGCATGGGGAGGTCCCCATGCTGCGAGAAGGCGCACACGAACAAGGGCGCATGGACAAAGGAGGAGGACCAGCGTCTCATCGCCTACATCAAGGCCAACGGCGAAGGATGCTGGAGGTCGCTCCCTAAGGCTGCAGGTATATACATATGCATACACACCTATAATACAAATCATGGTGGCGTTCGCCGGCGATGCCAATAAGGTAACTGACTGTTTTTTGTGTGTTACCTGTGTATAGGATTGCTGCGGTGTGGCAAGAGCTGCCGGCTGAGGTGGATCAACTATTTGAGACCCGACCTGAAACGAGGCAACTTCACCGAGGAGGAAGATGAGCTCATCATCAAGCTCCACGAGCTACTCGGCAACAAGTAAGCAAAGCCTGCAGAAGAAATGAAAATATTGTATACTAGAACAGAACATGATCCGATATTATTCCCATAAGCATATTACTGATCGATGTATATATGTACTATGTATATATAGGTGGTCGCTGATCGCCGGGAGGCTGCCAGGGAGGACGGACAACGAAATCAAGAACTACTGGAACACCCACATCAAGCGTAAGCTCCTCAACCGTGGCGTCGACCCGCAGACGCACCGCCCGCTCAATGCCGCCGCCGACCACCACCAGCAGCAGCTCCAGGCGTCGCAGCCACGGTTCACTGCCGCAGCACCAGCCGGGCACCACCACGACCACTTCGCCATCCTCTCCAACTCTCCAGACGCCTGCAGCAACAGCAGCGACGACGAGCCAAGCTCCGCCACTCCGCCGCCGCCGCGGCATCTCGGCATCGACCTCAACCTTTCCATCAGCCTAGCTCCATACCAGCCGGAGCAGGAAAATCATCCGATGAAGAAGGAGGAGGATGAGACGGCGGCGATGACGGCGAGCGGCGCCGGCAATGCGACGACGACGAAGGTGTGCCTGTGCTTGAACCGCCTTGGGCTTCACGGCGGCGAGGTGTGCAGCTGCGGCCGCGGCGGAGCTCCGTCCATGAAGGCCAGCACGCACATGTTTAGATTCATCACGCCGCTAGGAGGCGGTCACAGTAGTAGTACAACAATGACATAATTTAAGTTGAGAGGAAGAGATTATACTAGTACTTAATTAGCAATTAAAACCCAGCCACACATGCTTAGCTCTTTGTAATATTCACCATCAGGAAATGTGCTCTCTTTCTTTTTCTTTTCTTTTTTTTTTTGCTCTCATTTGCAGCATCGGCCATAGTGATCATCATGATTTACAGATCATCAGGGTGGCATGGTTCATGAGTAGTTTTTGCTATTGTTTCCTTCTTGTCGTCCTCTAATTTCTTTTGAACCACATAGGTAGTTTTTTAGGGCAAGCCAGGTAGTTGATGATCTACCATTAGATCAAAACATGCCCTTTTGGAGACCTCATAGAATGCATCACTCAGCACATATAGCTTTCCAAACACTTTATTTCTTCTCATGCATCTTGCCTTTTTTGCAACTTGTTTTTATGGCCCTTTATATAGTGATGCTCTTGATTGGCCAAAGATGAGAGAGGTATGGAGTGAGTGATGCATACTGATGAAAGCGAAGGAGGTGCATGCTGGTTGTGGTGCTGCTGGTGGTTATGGGAAGTTAGGTTCTTGATGAATGTTTGCAATCACATGAACAACCAATAACAAAGGACACAGTTTTTAATGAAAAATAAAGAAAGGTTTGTCTTGTAGAGAGAGGGAGGAGATCAGGAGAGGGAATGGAGAGCATGTGAGATGCCTTTTTTATTTTGGGGTTAGGTAGGTAGGTAGGTAGAAGGGATGGGAGAGATGTTAATGAAGGGGATAAAGTGCCATCGAGGAAGGGGCATGGATTGAGGAGCTTTTGGTTAGTTAATGACTTAATAGTCGGAGCTTGGCTTGTGGTTTGTCCTTAGTCTTTGGGTGGATGCTGGTAACTGGTGGGGGTAATTAGTATTTTAATCATGGATCAGTGTTATACTACTTGCTAACACTTAACTAAGCTAGCTTCAGGCTTATCTGTTCCTTCTCATTACTGATTTGTCTAGTCTAAATGCCTATCTGCTCCTTCTCATTTCCATATAGCAAGATACTAGATGCTTGCATACTCCTCCATGGGCATAATTCCTTGGCAATCTTTGTTTTAGCTATTCAGGAACAATCTGAAAACATGCATACGTTTTAACTTTCTGCCTGCCTTTAATACTATCCAAGAATCAACTGTTACAGTGGAGGCACTAGCTAAGTAGGCAGGATGTACTTTGACAACAATCAGGTAGCACAATACGAAACTCAGAGCTGACAAAGGCATTAATATATATCTAGAGAACTAGAAGCCATTTCAACTATATAGTTGATATATGTGAAAAAATACACTTAATTGTACAGAAGATAATAGCTAGATGAAGTTCCTCCTGTTGAATGTTATATGGAATTCGGAAACTTCTAGCTTAGCAAGAGAATTGCTCTGAATCAAGCTATAACAATTGTCCTACAGATACTACTTATTAACGACAGCATAGTAGCTTCCTCAAAAAAATTTCTTAACAGGAGACTGTCGGTTAATTTTCCTTATGAAAAGGGTTTGCTGTATAAAGATAGTCTAAAGGAGTTCCTCTTTTTGTGGAAGAGCAAAGCATAATATTGGTGTTCCTTCTATAAAAGGAGTTAAATGTGATAGTGCATCGCTCTAATCAATCATGATAAAATCATAGTGAAGATTTTATTCTTAAACAAAAAGTAAATTACATATGCTATCTAAAAGTTAAAATGCCAAAGTCCCGGTGGAATTGCCAAGCTCCAATATTTTTTCCTTGTATACTCCATAATAATGCTTCAGTTATCATAAAACAAAACCAAATCACCTACTCATACTAAGGCCCTATTTCTTTCAGCTCGAAATTATTGTAATCTAAATTATTCAACTAGATTACTATAAGCTGGATTGTTATAAGTTGTAGTAGAATAAGCTAAGGGTTGTTTCTTTCCTAGATTTTTGAGGGTTGGATTATTAGGTTTGCAAGTTGGTGGGTAATTTTTTATCCAATAATCTAGAAAAAAACTCACCCAATTGAGCTTAGGCTACAAATTATAATAAGTTGTTCTGATAATCTGTTTTCAGATCACTCATAATAATTTGGATTGTAATAATCCAAGCTAAAAGAAACAGGGCCTAAACGGTTGTTAGTTTTTCATTCATTTCCATGTGCCATGTCCTACTCATGTTTTGTAGAATTCATTACCTCCGATTTTTTCTATTTTTATTTGCATTCAAAATGTGCTATGTAAATAGGCAGCTACAGACTTATATACCATTAGTTATATCTTTATATCTCCACTTATGTTCTTTATTAGTAACGAGTAATGGTAATCCAGATCATTAGATAGATCCAATAGAAGTCAGACATACATTGTATGCTAAGCTGAGATTGTCAGAGCCTACCTCATTGTCTCCAGGTACTGTGTAAGCCGCTGTATGCAGACGTGAGGCAGTATGTCATAGACGTGAGATGACAGCGGAACTAAGCTGAAAAAAGTTAATATAAAAACAATAAATATACATTATATAGAAGTCAGTATCAAGTTTCAACAGAAAATACATCTCATCAGATATGTGCAAACCATGCATGCGACACCTGCACTCAAAGAAAAAGACCAACACATTACCCGACGCTGTAGTTCCTTGGGGAAAAAAAAGAATATTTCTACTTGAGACCTCGACGATTTTCACCATGGAAATTTAGTCACATGACGTAGCAAATGTTCCCAATATCTAGCCTATGGATTAGATCTCATTTAAGATGCCTATAAGAAGTGGCAGAGCTAGCGGCGCCGTCGAATCCGGATGACTAGTAGTATTTATCTGTTATCGATCTATTTTTCTGGACGTCAATGATATTTTACAGTGAAGACAGCAGTGGCGGTCGTCCGACCTGCCCGGTGCTAGATCCGCCACTGCCTATACGGAAAAAAATACAAATGCTTGGTCGACTATTTGTTGATGCATGAAATATTTGCTCATTTTTCTCGTAAAAAACAAAAGAACATAAAAGAGCTACTCTTTTTTTTTTTGAACTTAAAGAGACATTTGAAAAAAACTAACAAAGCTAAACGTTTGCTTAACCAGAGAACGTCAATAGAAAGAGTAAGTTTGTCTTGTTTAGTCTAAGCGCGTGTGGTTATGGCCCACCGCGAGCTGGCCCAACAGCAACATGCGGCAATAATTAAAAAAAAAGTCAAAATCTTGGAAACAGGTATGTTGAGATAAGTCCGTGAAATCTTGCACCATGAAAATAGACAGGGACTACACATTTTGGACAATGCGAGGCAGTGAGCGTTTGCGAACTCATTCAATAATACCCAGAGACTGAGAGCTACAGTTTTTCTTGCTGGAAAGAAAAACCATCTAAAAAGCATGAATTTCTCCCACCCAATGCTTCTCTTTTATCCACAAGAATAGTAAAACATACTAGCTATATGTCGAGTTGTTTCAAAGGGCGGAGTCCTTTGCAAAACTTCTCTAAAACCGGAAGGTGGTAAATGCAAATGGAACAAAAACAAAAACAGTTACTGCTAGAGAGTTATTCTCATTTGACCACCTGAACGTATGGTGGGACAAATCTTTTCTTACCGCCTCAGCAATCACCAAAAAAGTACCAACAGATGACAAAACAATTCCACCCAAGTATTCCCTCGTTTTTACCCTTCCACCAGTGGTTTAAACAATCGTGAGGCTCACATCTATATTCTTAGCAGATGATGATTCATAGGTTCTTCCTGGATAGAGCCGAATTTAACAACGAGCATCCTACAGTTGCAATCATACGGAGGTATCCATGACAATCGAATCATTCAGATTGGACAGGTATATTATCAAGTGGTCAATGATCATGGGCTCGCTCTCAAGATCTTCGATGATGCTCCAGGGAGCTTCTAATTAAATTTGAGTATGCATCAGCCCTATGGACCACTCAAATTGATCGTAATCCGCAAGAAATCGAAATCTTCCCAGTGTACAAGACAAGCACCAACATAGGAGAAGATGATGAAGATGGCTGTAGCTAGCTGTGGACGGAAAGGGAGAGGATAGCAATGGCCTTGGGGATGGCTGGGTGGATGCAAACACATGGATGGATGGCTGAATGCAAACACTGGGCGGTGGTAGTTGGTGGTTGGTAGCCCACGTGACATCACCCCAAAAGACAGCAGCCGGTGTCTTCTTCTTTTCACAAATTCCTGGCCTGTGCTTTGCCAATTGCTCCCGCCCCATCTCATCTCTCGCACTCCCTTTCAAACGTCATTCTCGGCTAGCTCGGGTGAGTTTTGATGGCTTTTGGGGTAAAGTGTTGGGTTTTGTGGGGGCTCACCTTCTAGAAGCCCAAGTGACCCCTCCCCCCCCACCCCCGATGACTTAAGGCCCGCGTTTAGTTTCCAAAAATTTTCACCCAAAAATATAATATCAAATTTTTGAACTTATGCATGAAGCATTAAATATAGATAAAAAAATAAAACTAATTATACAGTTGGGCTGCAAAAGACAAGACGAATCTTTTGAGCCTAATTATATCATGATTAGCCATAAGTGCTACTGTAACCCACATGTGTTAATAACGAATTAATTAGGTTCAAAAGATTTGTCTTGTGGTTTACAGGCTAGTCGTGAAATTAATTTTTTCATTCGTGTCCAAAAACACCTCCCGACATCTGGTCAAACGTTTAATGTGATGTTTTCGCAAAAAAATTTCACGAACTAAATGAGGCCTTAACCACAAATGGTCAGTGGATGCAGCGTCCGTTTGCAACTATCCTTATCAATGATCTAATAGCTCAGCTACAATGGATGTGAAAAGGTGGCATGCAGTGCCGGCTCGCGTAATTATTTTTTCTAAGAAAGAAGAGGCAGCTGCTCCTATACCCTTAAGAAAAGCTGAAACTGAAAACAGCCAGACCTTTCCTCTAGTCATAGCCCGCGAAAAAATTCAATGGCTTATCAATTAAACTTTAATCCAGCATAGTGTCTCCATTATACAACTTTTTTTTCATTGAGATTTTGGTTGGATCACTCTGGCCTACCCCCACGTCCAAAGAACGGTCAAGATCAAAGCAGGCAAACTTTGATGCACTTTGTCTAAAATCATGTCACCCACAAATTATCGTGTGCTTAGCTAGTTAGTGGTGACTATTGGTGAGTGTGCTGATATTTTAGTTAAGAGAATAAAAGCAATCTCATCCTTCTGCCTAACCATTGTAACATCGCAGTCACATGCCAATGATGATCATCCCATTAAGATCTTGTCCCCCTGCCCACGTATCTAAGCGGGTGTTATTGTGTACAGACCTGGTTATGTAGGGGACATGGGGTCTTCAGAAAATGTAGGAGACATGGTGCATGCCCAGAGTATGCCCGCGTGAAAACAGATATAGCCTACAAAAACCATATGCAATCCATGTGTAAGAATACTCCAAGGCTGCACCTTTGTGGCTTTGTCCAGTCTGCACCAATTATTTTCAAGTTACCATATAGGATATTTTAGAAAACAGTACCTACCATGCAGGAGCATCTGAAGGTCCTCGTCCAAGTACCATGTACTTTGCATAGTCTTGGTCTTTGACAAAGCTACCGATTGCCATTCCTTTAATTTTGATGTATCTTCAAAAAGGAACCACAGGGACTACAAGACGATCAAACACTATATCGTACTAGTAACCTGCATATCAAGGAACATCCAACAAAAATGCTAAGATTGAGACATCATCAGCATCTTTTGTTTTAATTTCTCCCCAAATCAAATAAATGTTATATTTCTTGCCAATCGAATAAAGGAAGAACTGTGTGCACTTAAATTAGTCTGTCTGAGTAATGAAAATAGCAACTCTTACATGATTGTTAGAAAGCCTATCTTAAAGCTAACCTGACCTTATCTATCAGCATGGATCCAATATCCTTACTGTTAAAACCTTTTTGTTCTACTGGTACAAAATCATCGATCCATTGCATCCTTTGAATTAAATCTTGTGGTTTGAGGGTTCATAAAATCAGGATATGTAATACGCATCTTAGAAATTTTAAACGTGCGTATGGTATATAGTATGTATATCTAATGTATATACAAAGTGTGGTCACTAATAAGACTTGTCTGGGTTATTTTCTGTCAATGGCATTCACTACTATAACAATTTCAATCTTCAACATCCCCAACCCAACAGATAAAACGAGAGACTTTTTTTTTCAAAATAGTTGAGTAGTGGTCCTATGATGTGGCCAAATTGAAGAACATGAATTCTAATTTAAGTAGAAAAATATGGCTAAAACAGAATAGAAGAAGCGAGACCAGGATAGCACGTTGGCATATATACACAAGAAAAAATTGTTTTAGTACTCTGAAGGCATGCATGTGTACTCCATTATAGAGCACTAGAACAACTGATGAGATTCTCTCTACCAGCAAGGCGAAATGCCCAGCCGGTTTGACTGCATGCCAAATTGCTCTCACTCTTTTCAACATGTTGCATATATGACATGAGTGGGCAGTGGGCACATAAGTGCTCAGGTAACTTTTTCTCTTGAAAGACGCACAAACTTTTCAATAAATCTGCTTTACAAAGCAAAAGAGAAGAAAAGGGTTAAAGATGTTTTGACATTCATACTACATAGTATGAGTTAGGTCTAGTGAATGGTTCTACCTATGAGAAGAACCGTGCAAAACCCATAAACTAAAGTAGGTGGGATATTGTGGAGGCATGCGGATATGATGCAAAACCCAGTATACCTTTACCTAACACCACAGCTTGAGCAACTCAAAGATGGCATATACGATCTTAAGTAACATCAATGATGTAGAGTGCAATAACCCCTTCTAGAACGAGGTAGGTCAGGTCCAAAAATACTTGAGACCTTTGTTATTGCATCAGAACCAGCACCTAACAAGAGAAAGGAGTTAAAAGATATTATAAACTCTAGTGCACCCACCAAGCCACTCTGCTGATAAAGGCTTGAAGATATGGCAGGCTCGATATGGATTGGAAGCTTCTATGAATCTTTGTCATTGCATCACCGGCGCTACCTAACATGCAGAGAACAAGAGATAGTTTTTTCATATTTGTGAACTGACATCATGACTGTAACATTTTGTTAGTAATTAATTGTACCACTGTCCCTGTCTAGCTCCTATTTTCAGCAGACAGTCAAAAGAATAGGAATAAAAAACCCTTAGTTGTTACATTACTGTTGTTCCACTTTCAAGAAATAGGAACTAATTAATATAGTGATTCATGTCCCTCTCATGATAAGCAAGAGCAAGGTAAATATTAACAACATGTACGTAATGACATGACCTGCACAGGTAAAGGTGCCTAAGCTTGTATGACATTATTAAAAAGAAGAGCCTATCTAAAGGTTCAGATTAGGCCTTTTAGATAAGTTATTTAAAGGAGTTGCCTATTGGAGCAAAAAATGCCTATGAAATAAATGTTTGTTGTAGCAGAAGCCTATTTAGAGTTTAGATATGGTTGACTTTAAGTGCATAAAGCAAAAGTGATCAGCTGCAGAAAACTGATACCTTGCTAGGACAATATTTCTCGAATATTTGATGAAGACAAAGACTTCACAGCAGAAGCTGGAACCTCATATTCTAGGACAGGTTGAGAATTCGTGTTATCTGAAGAGGTTTTGTACCCAAAAGATGTTAACTACTCAAGTCATCCTACGAACAGATATGAGATGATAAATCTCAGGAGACAGAATATTTTGTGGCATATGGTTAAACTCTTGGAGCAATTGCTTAGATGTTCAAAATAAGAACTTCTAGATGGGCTGGCCAGTTCATGAAAAGAATGTAGGCATGGGATCCAATTCTTGCTCAAGCATTTAGAAGAAAGCAAGAATTAGCAAGGCCAGTGATGGGCCTTGGGCCAGACCATCATTTAGCCACACTATACACTTATTCCTTCCAAAGAAACCATGCCCTAATTTTCAAGGAAGACAAACAAAATGGTGAGAAGGTCCAAAAGGACAGCAATTACAGATTTATGTGTTTAAAAATTATTGACTCGACATTTACAAGACATAGGGTAGATTGCAGACATGTTATCTGTGAAATATGTTGGCCTGTTTTTTCTAATGAAATTTAGAATTGCTTCTTTTGGGGGTTTTTTTACAAAAGAGGGGAATACCCCTGTTTCCATTAACAGAAATGAAACATAGCATGATATTTAGAACTGATGCTTTGGCCCTTTGGTGCAAAGAACTATTAGATTGTCTTTGTTTGCTTTATTGCTTAGTGATTTACCTCCCTGTAACAACGTGATGCCACTGGTTCAGGTATGTTCCCAAGCTACATTAGGAAGAAATTAAAGTTCTATCCAATGTCAAGGAAAATGGAAACAAGAAAAATATCAAATACACTAGAACAATTGCCAGAATGTGAATAGCCAATTGGCCATAATTAGACCATTGACATTCTAAAAGTACAAGATTAAAAGTTTCAATGCAGGCAATGTGTGCCAAAAGAATAGCAGATTAGCAGGCTGGCATGTAATTTGATTCTATTCTGTATTTTTAATATATACGTAGAACCATACATCAGGACTGACAACATACCTAAACCAAAGTGCCTTATCAGTTATCACTATTGCATCACACAGATGCCTTTGATCTGGCCAATATAGTCCCATTTATGCATGTACTTCTATCTGCAATGTGCATTGATGCTTCATTTAGCTATCTGCAATAGCTGCAATGGCCTGGAGAACTGAACGGAAAATATATTGTTAACAAGTTCTGAAGTACACTGAGTGCAAAAGATTGAAGAAAAAGATTGTCTATTTTCAGTCACTCAGTTATCAATTGGTGTGAGTGTTTGCAGAGTATAAACATTTTAAAGACATCTGAAAAAGCACCAGCAAGACAACAAAAAGGGGCTATCCCAAAAGGAACTTTAGTCGTCATTCTAACAAACTCTTATTGCTGAAAAAAATTAAAGAAATGGAAATTGTATGCATCATTAGTATTCATATTGGACAGACTATAATGCTTAACAATTCTTTTGAATCTTAATCCTGAACTCAAGATACAGTGCAACTTTCTAGTGACAGTTTCATATTCAGCCGTCCTCACACCAATTATAGAGATATGGTAGAAAGCATGTATTGTCAACTAAAGTATTTACAGTGTAAAGCCTTGGATCAACATTGGCGTTTCAATTGGTAACATCAACGGAATGCTCAACCTTGAGAAATAGTATCAACTTAATATGGCTGAGGCCAGAATGCAGGTCCCTTGGACTAGGAGGGCCATCTGACAAAAACAATTATGCAATTGTGCCAGAGGTCATCCTCTAGGATGAAACTTACAGGTTACTACCAAGCAGAAACTGAACCAATTTTGTCAGCCACACTAACCACCCATTTGCAACCATTGATTTAAAAAAGAAACTGAATAGCCAATGCTGCCCGTGTTGTATGAAACGGCAGGAGCTGATCCAAGTTCTAAAGAAGAACAATGAAATTACTCCAGTATTCTACAGTTGGTAAATATTATTTTCCTGATGTTGTGCTGGTGCACATGATATATTCAGACCAAGAGACAATGCACTTGCGGCGTATGTCGAGATGGTGCTGTGCTGATCAGCCAAACCACCGAACAGGTCCCGGGCATGACATGAATCGAATATGTCAATGGCGATTAAATCGCAAAATGCGGCGCGAATATCCTACTCTGAGAAACGATGCAAGCAGCAGAAACAACACCGATGGGAAAACTAACCCCACCGCAACCGCTCTCCCCCCTTAACCCCCGCGGATTGCTCCGTCGATTCAAACCCCACGGCGGGAAACCCCGAACCCCCGTCGCCGCACGCGCAGGAGCACCGCGCGTTAACACAACCAAACCCTAAACGGAGCGGAAAACACCGGAGTACCACCTGATTACGGCGAACTGGCGGCTCTCCATTCCCCCACCCCATTGTCCCAGTGAGGAGATGAGTTAGAGGGAGGCGCTCACCGCTTGCAGCACCGCTGGCTAGGAGTCCTCCGGTGGCGCGGATCGCCCGCGCGGTGGCCGCCGCCGCCGTCGGAGGGAAGCGGCGGCAGCGAGCTCCGTGGCGTCGGGTTTTGAAACGGGGGTGAAATCGAAATATCAAAATCAAAATGTCTTCGGATTCTGGTTTTGAATCCCCATTTGAGTTTTGAGTTCAGACTTGAGAGGCGGCGTTGCGCTTTAGCGCGAATGCTGCGGGCGATGGCGTTTTTCTGCTGTGTCACTGGTACGTGGGGCCCACTTGGAAGCTTTCGCATTTGCAAGGTATCGTTATCCCCTGACTCCATCCGCTCCACTGCGCCCGCACGCTCGTCGTCGAGCCAAGGGGTACAACTCCGTGTTACATAATTCAGCGCTTCACCGATATGTATGGTTGTATTTTGTGTTCTTTGATGTTATTACAAGGAGGAGAGCGGCATTGTCGGTCGCTGCGAGCGTCATGTGTAAATGCTCGACGCACGCATGCGGGAGCGAGTCCGAGTCAGTAGGATCTCAGTGCGTCGCGTCGTGAGCGTGTGCTGCGGATCAGGAGATCATGGGCGGGGTGTGCGTAGTCTTGGGATGGCACGGCTGGCTGATCATGGCCGTTCATTTAGGGAAGTCTTTGTTTAAGTACTCCTAGTGTGTGTTCGCGTGAGTTTACCAGTTCACGATCGCCGGCGAGAGTTCGCTGCTTAGGTACGACACTCCGGCTCCTCGTTCAACGCCGGCGCACCCGCCCGCCTCCGCGGTCGAGCCCAGCACGAAGGAAACCTCGACGCCGTCGCCAACCACGTGATCGAACCGCTGCCGCCTTGGGGTACCCCTTGGCCGAGCCCGGCTGCCGCAAGGTGAGAATATGTCGTCGCCCAAGCCTTTCCCTCTCCCTCTGCACCTTGCCTGTCATGCGTAGCCACGTTCGATCACCGGCGACGCCGTAATCGTGCACACACGCACTCACACCCTCACGCCGCCGGCTGTTCACTGCACCACCGGTCGTGCCGTCGACGATTCAACCGGGCCTGTCGTACCGTGTCGCCACCTGGAACTCCGCGTCCGCGCGACGCCGCTCCGCCGCCCAGTCGCAGCCGGCCGGCATCGGGCCACCCCAGGCCCAGACGTGGGTCAATTCGTGACCCCCTTGGCTAGGTGATGCTTCCCACGCCGTTCAATCGAGCGGGCCTCATGGGTCCCACATCACCGGTGCCGCTCTTCCCCTTCTTTCCAGCCGCCGCCCGCTTCCGTCGCCAAGGATCCTCGAGACGAATTGAAGCCATCTGTAGGCCGATTAGGGTCCCCCTAGACGAGGCGCACCGGCAAGCCGCCCGCCGACGTCATGCCCACCACCTGGCCCCGGCAAGCTCCACCTCGCCGCCGCGCGTAGTCCGGCCGCCGCCTATGGGCGCGCCAGGTCCCCTGGAGCTCGCCCGTGCTGGCCGTCCCGAGCTCCCGCCAACCACGCAGCCGTCGCCCGGCCCCGCTCGCTAGTGCGTGCGAAGAAGAAGAAGAGGAAGAAGAAAAGGTCAAAGGGAGAAAAGGAAAGGTAGTATGACGTGCGGGCCCCACTGTAATTAAATTAAGACTAATCCTAGCCCCGATTATACTAACAACCCTTCCTAACACATTAGAGTGACATGCGGGCCCGGATAGTTAGGGAGAACTAATTAAAACTATATAGTGACAAATGGGCTCCGCCACAACTAAAATGTGTCCCACCAGATTATTATGCTTCTGTGTCACTTACATGTGGGCCCATGGCCATGTGATGTTCAATTTAAACTTTCAATCTTGACCATGGCCCCACCTGTCAGTGTAATTGAGGTTTTGTTGTAAAAAATAATCCCATCGAAATGAAAATGGCAGCAAAGTAGGATTTCGCAATTAATTTTAATTATTTCAAATTTGAATTTTAGAAAGGCCATAACTCACTCATTTTAGCTCGGAATTTAGTGAAACTTGTCTATAAAATTTTTTAAATTCAAAATCTATACATTGGATAAGAAATTAGGATTTCTTTTTCGAAGTTTTATGTTTTGCACAACCTAAAACCAAAGCTAAACTAGTTAGTTAAATATTAAACTATATTTATCTTTATCCATGAGTTGGTTAAATCAGTAGGTATAGTTGTTTATAAAAACGCTCCAGCACAGGTTTTGTTCTAAAAACATGATATATGTTTAGCCCTAATTACAAATGCAATAGAACTTCACTTAGTTGATAAAAAGAATAATTTGAAGAATATTCTTATTGGACTGGCTTGTTCGACAATGGAAAGGAAGGCAAGGCCTGATTTATCTCAAGTCTGGTTGAAGCTTAAGACTATTGTTGAGGGTGTCTAATCAGCTGATGTTGAGTCTACTGTTTTGTTCAAAGGAGGTTGATTGTTGATGATGATTCTAGGGATGTGCTTGACTAGATCAAAGGAGTCTGTTTTGTAACTCAGACCAGTAACATTCTGTGGTTGTGACCCATGAAATTTTATTTTCTCTTGTTGGATTTGGAGATGGGCATTGTATTCCCAGAACTTACAGATATTTTGTAATGATGACCTCTTCTATTATGATTACAATTCTACATTTGTCATTTTGTGTTTTTAGAGCGCAGACCTTTACAGATCTATGAAATTTCTGTTCTACTTATGTTATTAGAGTTTGTTGGATTCTAGTCACATACCTTTACAGATATTTTTGTAATGATCTGACTCTTTCCATCACAATGCTAGTTTTAACATTTGTCAATTTATTTCTAAGAGTAGCACATCTTAAAGAACTTTCAATGTATACGATGACTAATATTTTGACAAGCCTAATCACTATCAAAGCTTGTCATGTCACTGAATAAAGTTGGCAATGGGATGAACTTCACTCTTAAATAAAAGATGATGAAAGAGTTAAACTGATGATGGCTTATACAGAGTCTATATAGGAAAATGCTTTAATCTAATCCTGTGTTGTGCAACTGCCCATGGTTCTCGAAGGAGAACACCCTACATTTAGGTAGCATGTTCTGAAGCCTTTCAGCTTTTGATTTACTTATCCTTAAGGATTCGCTAATTGCTTTTAGGTTTCTGAACTGAAAGACGCTCTCCCTAAACTTTCTTGAAGGTTCCAAAGAAGTTTTGTAAGGATTTCATGCCTGTTCCTGCGTTCGATTTGTGGATATCCAGATTTTTCTTGCTCTGAACCATGGCTCTTAATCATATTTGAACTGACCAACCTGATAATATTCTACAGAGATGATTGTGCCTTTCCCCTATTCTTGAAGTCTTGCTATATTCTTGCAAATTATGTAAATTGTCTACTGGTATGTGACAGAAATACTGCTAACTTATTGTGTGGCGTTTGGTGATGAAACATTCAGAGTTCAGTTAGAAACCATCACATTCAACATTCTGTTGCAATTGTATAGCAAATCCGTAAAAGAATCCAAAGAAAAGAAAAGAAAATAAAAGGGAGAGGAGGAGGAGGAGGAAGAAGCTGCCCATTCGGCGTCCACGCAGCGGCGGCGAGGGGATCTTTGGAATCTCCCCGCAAATCCCCCCGCATTGCTCGAAATCCGCCGGATTTTGGTCTCGAGAGATCGACGACGCTTCATCGCTTGCCCCGCAAGAAGAGCAGGGGCGCCGCTGTCTTCATCCGCATTTTCACCGGTGAGCATCTTCATCCCCAAACTCTTTCTCAAAACGATCTTTTTTTCTTCAGCAATTTGCATTAACCCTAGCTAGCTAGGTTGTCTTCCAGATCTGGCTTAATTTGCCTTAATAGCCAACCTTAAGGGAGGGAGACTAATAACAATTTTTTTCTTCTCAAAAAATTCGTGGTTGTCCCACGTTAGATCCGACACTGATATGCAAGAGTAGCTTTACCTGAACTTCAGTTTCCTTTAGTACTGTTTTTAGTTCTTCCACAGACTGACTGGTTGGTGATGAAACTCTGTCTTGTCATGTTTTTCTTTTCCTGAATTAATTAGCAGTTGGTGATTCAAGTTTGGACCTTGTTTATTATTTTTCTTTTCTTGAATTAATTAGCACTTGGTGATTCATATTTGGACCTTGACCCCCACATGGTGGTGTAATGCCGCAACTCCAAATAGGCTCATATATAGCCATGTTTTGGATAAGACTATGCTCTCACCCTAACTTCTAGTGTCTCCACTAAGGTTACAGTTATATTACCTGATGTGCCTCCTGAGGGGGTATTGTTCTGCATACAACCTTAGCCGCAGGTGGTGGCAGAATAGCATTCTAGCCGCAGGTGGTGGCAGAATAGCATTCTTAAAGGTAACTGCCACCTTATTTGTTCAGGATGTCGAAAGCTTGGCTTATAAAATTTTGAAACAGATGTGAAATGTCTTTTGGCAATCAAATATGGTTAGTACAAGAATGCAAAAGAGAAGATTATGGATACACTTAACTGTAATTCCTTCAAGAATATTTAAATTTTCTCCTTTCAAAATTTGAGATGCTCAGCTGTTGTGACTTAAACAGTTTGGCTAGCAGTTACTCTTTAGGATGATATTTTGCCACTTCTGTTATAATGTATGTATGGCTATACCTATTGAGAGGGACGTCAAGTGGGAAAACCTGTTTGCCTTAGTTATGACAGTACAAGGTGGTGAGGGTGTGTAGTCTACTGAAAATGTGGTTAGACTTGAGCTTATGGGAGCTGGGTCATTGCTAGGATCAGGGAGATTAAGGAGGAAAGGGCACAACTGTGACACCTGGCCTATTGGGCTGCTGGCCCATGTGATTTATGTTGTTGCTTCTCACTTCATCATTGAATCTATTGCTCAATTATTTGAGCATTAGTATTTATTCAGATAGATTTCTAGCTTATGCTTATAATTGGTAATTTTGCTTTGCCTGTGCTCTACTTGTATCAGGCTTTGACAATATTGATTTTGGATTTACGCAGACTGAAGAACTACATTTCTTTACTTGGACAGTGCTTCCTTTTATCTGTCACTATTTCTCTTGCTTCTAAGTTATGGCAACTATGGTTGAGGGGTGTGTTGGTCCAAGTGAACTTCACTTGAAAAAGGAACTTACTGCACTACGAAAGGCACGGTTCTTGCGTGATCCTGAAACATGTTCATCCTGGAGGTCGCCTTTGAATTCTAAATCATTCATGACAACTTCATGTGTTATTCATCCCAACGAGACTGGCAGCAATGCATCACAAAAGCACATTGAGCCAGCTGCTGCACCTCCAAAAAGTGAAAAGAAAAGGAAA
>CM002478.1:3091355-3173664 GCA_000325765.3 Leersia perrieri
GACCCCAAGGAAGGCGACCGGCACGGCATCCGCAACACGAGAGGGAGCACCTGCTTCGACCACCAGGTGACCGCCGCCGTCCTCGGCAAGGACGCCGACGACGTCGGCGTCAAAACGCGTACGTTCCGCCTCGACGCCTTCTCCCCGCCGTACGATCTCCGCAACCTGTGGTTCGACATCGCCCTCGAGCCCGGAGGTGGCCTCGAGGTGTTCGACGTGAAGCTCCGGTATTGGGATCACTACACGCGGAGGCTTTGCCCCTTCGCCGTCCACCCCAACGCCTCCGCCGACTTTGACGAGTCCACGCGCAACGCGTTCTTCTCCACGACGCCACATCTCTTCCGGTGCGATACGTTGCGTTGCCTCCGCCTCACCAACTTCACGCTCGATCTGCCGTCGGCCATGTCGGCCATGCCGTCGATGGAGACATTGTGTCTGAAGAAGATCATGGCGAAGAAGAAGAAGATGGAGGAGCACGGGGAGCCGGTGCAGCGGCTCGTCTCGTTTTGCCCCAACCTGGTTGATCTAGCGCTGGAGGAGTGCCCCACGGTGAGAGGGGAGCTCGTCGTGGGGAGCAAGCGGCTCGAGAGATTCGCCATCATCTGCTGCCACAACGTCGCCCGCGTCGTGCTCCACACCGACCGCCTCCGGACGCTGCGGATTCAGTTACACCATGTCGTCTTTGGTTTCTCTGCCTCCATAGGGAATACATACCGATTATGAAGATACCTCTTTCTTCCTCTCTACAGACATCCGTAAGAATGTCAGTTGCCCATGTACAGTCGTGTAGATTCGGTATCTTTGCCCCCGTCAGATTTTGAGTTTCTCTCCAAAAACACCTAGCCACAGTACAATCAACCAGGGCATGCTTGATCGTCTCCCGATCTACCCCACACGTCTGGCAATTGCTCCTGGGCTCGACATGTCTTTTGTGAAGGATATCGTTTGTTGGTAGAAATTCATGAATCACCCTCCACCAGAACACCTTCACCTTAGGCGGCACTTTCAATTTCCAAATTTTTCCCCACGACTCATCACCTGAACTTTCTGGAACTGAGGTATTCTGTTGATCCATTGCCATAAGTTTTCGATAGGCCGACTTCACAGAATATTCTCCATACTTCTCCAGCTCCCAAGCCCACCAATCTTCCTCTTGGTACCGAGTTGGGATACGAAGGATTGCCTCTGCATCTATAGGGATAAAAACTTCCCTAATTAGCTCCTCGTTCCAATGGCCATCTTCCAACATAAGATCAGCAACCAAAGTGACCCCTTGTCCATCCATCGGGGTTAACGGCTTAGCGTCAAAGTGGAGGGGGATCCAGCGATCACGCCAAATATTAGTCGAATTTCCATTGCCAATCCGTTGGATCATACCCTTGGCGACCACCTCTTTACCAGCAAGAATAGCTCGCCAAGTATGGCTAGCATGGCCTTTCCTCGTATTGCCCATAAAATCTCCATCATGGTAGTATCTCCCCTTCAAGACTCTGGCGCATAAACTGTCCTGTCGGGTCACCAGACGCCAACCTTGTTTCCCAAGCATTGCTTTGTTGAAATTATGCAAGTCACGAAAACCCATTCCCCCATTCAACTTGTGCTGCGTCAAGCGCTCCCATCGCATCCAATGAATATGTCGATTGTCGACTGAGCCACCCCACCAGTAGTTAGCGATGGATGCCCGCATCTTATTGCAAGTATTCTTGGTAAGGAGGAAACAACTCATTGAATATGTAGGTACAGCTTGTGCCACTGATTTGCGAAGAACCTTCCTTCCAGCACTACTCGCCTGTCGCCCACTCCAGGATCCAATAAGCCCCTTAATCCTGGTTGACATAAAATCAAATGCCTCCGATGTTGATTGACCTACAGCAGTCGGCAACCCAAGGTAGCGCTCCGATAAAACTTCAGCATCAATGTGCAATTCCTGTCTCACCGCTTGCTTGACCAAATCATCGCAATTGTTACTGAAGAAAACCGATGACTTATCTCGATTCACCAGCTGACCCGAGCCTCTACTGTATATGTCAAGAATCTGCTGAATCCGGACCGCCCCTCTCTGCGATGCTTCTGAGAAGACAATACAATCATCCGCAAAGAGAAGATGCGAGATCCAAGGAGCGTGAATACCCACGTGTACACCCCTGGCAATGTGCATTGGGCCGACATTCTTCAGCAGACACGAGAGACCTTCCGCACAGAGAAGGAAAAGATATGGCGAGATAGGGTCGCCTTGACGGATACCTCTCGTTGGTCTGAACATATCTGTCAGTAAACCATTGATCTTGATCTTGAAAGACACAGATGTTACGCACCTCATCACCAAATCCACAAAAACTTCATGGAAGCCCAGTTTAATCATAATGCCCCGAAGATACAGCCATTCAACACGATCATAAGCTTTAGCCATATCAAGCTTAATTGCACAGGCACCAGTCTTCCCTTTTTTCCATTTAAGGTAGTGAGTACACTCATAAGCCACCAGGACATTGTCAGTGATCAAGCACCCTAGGACAAACGCACTTTGTTCTTCTGAAATAATATCGTGAAGACAAACCCGCAATCTATTGGCCAAAACTTTCGAGCAAATTTTATAAATCACATTGCAAAGTGAGATAGGCCGAAATTGTTTCATCTCCTGGGGATTCTTTACCTTTGGAATTAGCACAATAGTAGTGCTATTGATCGACGTAGGCATCACCCCACCATTCAGGAAATTCAGCACGGCTTCTGTAATCTCAGGACCCACATGATTCCAATGAAACTGAAAAAAACCCGCTGTGAGTCCATCCGGGCCAGGGGCCTTGTTAGCTCCCATCATGAACAGAGCTTTACGGACTTCCTGGGCCGTGTATGGCTGCACCAGCAAATCCTTCATCTCCTCCAACACCTTTCGAGGAACATGCTCAAGAATAGGTCCTGGATCCAAGACCTCCTGCCGTGTGAACAGGTTAGCATAGAATGCCATTGCAGCAGTTTCTATTTCTTCCTGTGAAGACACGACAGCGCCACTGTCTAATCTGAGAGCATTGATTTTATTTGTCCTCGCCCTCTCCCTAGACTTTGCCTGAAAAAACGCCGTATTGCGGTCACCATCTTTGAGCCATTCGATCCGGGACCGTTGTTTTTCCATAGTTTCTTCCCTTGACAGAAGCTCAGCAATCTTGGACATCAACTGCCTTTCATGGCGAGACGGTCCAGAATGCAAGTTGGACCGCCTAACTCGCTCTAGCTCATCCCGTAAGCGCTTCAGCTCCTTCTTGACTGACCCAAAAGAGGTTTTATCCCATGCTGATATTGTGCCTGACACCTGCTCAATTTTAGAGGCAAGCTGGCCCAGCGACGTCGAACTACCTTGGCCTTGCCAAGCCGCTTCCACCATATCAACATAGGTTGGATCACGTCGCCACATATTCTCATACCGGAATGAGCGTTTCTTCCTTCTTCGATTCCAAATAGCCTGTGAGCATTCAACGACAATACAACAATGATCGGACTCCGTCGTTCGGACATGCCAGACCTTCACTGTCGAGAACAAAGTCAGAAAATCTGCCGTCGCCAAACCTCGATCTAGACGCACCTTAACATTGCGATCCCCTTGTTGTCTATTGTCCCAAGTATAAGGGAGTCCAACAAAACCAAGGTCAAAGAGGCCACAGACAGCCACTGCCTCCCGAAAACCCTCCATTTGCTGCTCAGTTCTGCCCCTCCCTCCTATTTGTTCCTGTGCAAGCAAAACTTCATTAAAATCTCCTGCACAAAGCAACGGGAGATCGTTTCTTGCCCCCAGTAGCTTTATTAAATCCCAGCTGCGATGACGCAGCTCTCTCCTCGATTCCCCGTAGAACCCAGTAAATCTCCATTTCCCCATATTAGAGGAGATTGGCTGAACAACCACATCAATGTGTAGTTTATCATAGCTCTCCAAAGTAACCTCCACTTCCTTACTCCAAAGGAGGGCAAGACCTCCCCCTCTACCATAGCTTCCCACGCCAACACCTCCTTTCATCCCCAACGCGCGCACTAGTCCATCCACACGGTCATTCATGAACCGGGTTTCTGAAAGAAAGACCATCCAAGGGCGATGTAGCTCACACAAGCTACGTACCTCACGACCTGCCGCGGGTTGCCCCAAACCCCGGCAGTTCAGACATAAGTGTTTCATTGTGCCCGGCGGGGGCTGTTGTTCACAGCCGCCGCCGATCTTGCAACTTGGGAACTACCCCTCTTTTGTTTCTTGAGTTGTTCTACTAAACTCTCACCACTATTTTCCACGTTCGTGTCCAGCTGGTTCACTCTCGAATGAACTAAGCCCGCTGGTACCATCGCGTTCGATACATCTACAGGTTGCATCACCTCCGGCAACTGAGCAGCCGCTACTGAAATCTTTGACCATCCAACTCTCGATGTCGTTCTTGTGCTTAACCTGGCCCTCGATGTTCACGGGCAGCAGCATGTGAACGCAAAGTCGTTCAAGAACGTGCGCGTTGGTCAGCAGAAGCCTGACCAGCATCCTTTGAATCTCGTCGCCGTTGTACTGCAACAGGCTGATCGTCGTGACGCGACGCCGGAGGCACTCGATCGCCGAGAACCTGGACTCGTCCTCGTCGGTGAACGAATTGTCTCCGTCGCGCTCCTGACGTTTTTGGTCCTCCTTGTATTCCGGGTGACAGTAGCGCCACCCCTGGTCGTCGACCTTCGCCAACGGAATCAAGAGAAGCGTGAGGCGCTTCAGGTTGGGCGTCTGCTCGAGAATTCTCCTCACCGCGTTGGCCACGCCGATTTTTGGGAGGCGTCCGGTGAGTTGTAAACTGGTCAGGCTGGCGAACGCCGAGAGCAGCGAATCCATAGACGATCCCATCCGGTTCGACTTGATGTGTACATGCTTCGTGCCGGTGAACATGGCGAGGAACCTGCGCAGATTGCCGATCTCCTCCGATGAGATGTTCACGCTGCAGATGTCCACGGTGCACGACGACATCATCGGTGCGCCGCCGCGGAGTGATATCGCCGATTCTGCCGGAACGGCGCCGCTGTAGGCCAGAGTCGTCAGCTCCGTGGCGTCGATGGCGACGCTCTTCACATTGTGGCAGCAGCGGAGGGCGAAACTGCGGAGTCGCTTGTCGAGCACGGAGAGTTTCCTCAGGTTGCCCGAGTCTTCCAGCGTCAGGTCCGCGAGACGTGGGCACGCGGAGACGAGACGCCGGATCGCTTTCCCCGAATCTCTCTACCCGGTCAACCGCATCGTCTCGAGGTGCGGCAGGTGGATGGATGACGATTCTCCCGGCACGTTGAGATGGCAGTAGCTGACGCAAAGTGTCCGCAGTGCGATGCAGGAGAAGATCTTCCTTGGGAGAAGATATCCACTCCCCGGGTGTTCTTCAACGTACTCCGACGTTTTCTTCATCCTGCAGCCGCCGTCGTTCTCCCGGCAGAAATCGACGGGGCGGAGGGCGAAGCGGAGCTCGAGGTGGAGCTCGTCGCGGGACGCGTGGCGGATGACGTGGTGGAGGCACACGTCGACGAACACGTGGTCCCACCNCATTCTGCTGTTTGAAATCTCTATGGAATATTTGTTGCAACTGGAACTCTGGAAGATGGTCCCCATAATAAAATAATTAGAAACTTGTAAAGATTTAGCCCAACTATAAAATGGAATGAAAATTACCAATACTACGGAAAACATAACTGAAAGAGAGTACAGTAGTCATTAGTGTTAAGAGATATTGAGTTGGTCTTTATGAGTGAGTTCTTTATTTATTTGAGGCTTTTTTCGCAAAAAAGAAAATGACCGCGGTAAAAAAGCCCCACCCCCAACCCTAGCCACATCGGGCGCAACTCCTCCCCTCTCCCTCTCCCTTCGCGCCGCTGCTCTGTCGTCCGCCGCCTCCTATGGAGTGTGCAACTAACTAAAAAATATCTATCAATTACTAAAATCCCATTTTGGGAATTGATGTCATTCAGATGAGAGAACTAGGGTTTCTAGAGGCGACTCCGGGGAGAGTGACGGTGGTGACTCTGGTGAGGTCGGTGGCGGGATCGACGACGGTGACACCGAGGAGGGACGCCGGTGAGGGTGCCCGGCTGGAAAGCTGGGCCACGCAGAGGAGCTCGGTCCCTGGATCTGAGCTCGGTGGAGAAGCTTCTGGGCCAGGTTGGGGTGTGCTCGCGTTAGAGAGTCCAGTGCAAGAGCGATCTCGGGAGAGGAGCCCGCGATGCGCCGGACTGGAGAGGGGGAGGCCCGGGAGAGAAGTTGCGCAGAGCAGACACAGTGCCATGGCTTCTCCCTCGGTGCAGCCAAGGTGTTCGACGTTTTGCCAAAACCAAGTTGGGCTGTCCCCAGCTAGGAACAGTGTTGGATCTCGGCCCAGTGAATCATCTCGAGGCCTCTAGGTAGAGAAGACTTTCCTGTATGGGCATTTCCTGGAAGACCTTTTCCCAAAAGTTACCAAGCCCATCCAGCATCAGTGGGTGTGGATAAGAAGAGGGAGCAACAACGCAGAGCTAGGGTTTCCGGCAAGCGCAGCGGAAATCGCTAGATTTGTCCACTTTGCCCGCAAAATCTAGAGAGTTCCTGAGAGACTCGTCGATCATCGCACCTACGCGCAAGTGGTCATGGAGCGTCGTCCCCGGCCGGATCCATGGCAGGCGAACAAGCGGAGAGCGGTGGAGCAAGGAGAGGGCTCGGGTGGGGGTTATCCTCAACCCCCAGATCAAGCTGAGGAAGAGCTACGGCGTCAACTGCTTGGAAATCGGCGTGAAGGAGGAGGGTGGCAGGAAGGGTGGCAACGCCCAGGAGCCGGTCACCCGCAGATCCAGCAGCAAGGTGGGTAAGATCAGAGAAAGAGGGAGGACAACAAGACAACCAAGCCCAGATGCTTCAAGTATGGTCAAGATGGCCACCATCAGGCAACTTGTTCTAACCCCCCTTTATGCTATGCTTGTCATTCCACTGGTCATATTGCCACCAATTGCCCTCTCAAGATGGAAAGAGATAGTCATGAGAGAAGAGGTGTAAGACTTTGTGGTTTTGCTATCCCAGGTCAAGGTTTCTATAGCTTGCATATCCCTGAGTCTGCTAATGCAAAGGCTAAAGCTCCTGTGAGAGGTATTCTGAGGATCAAAAGAGGCAAAGCTGATGTGGAAAAGGTTAGAGCTGAACTAGTGACTCTTTTCCCTAAACTGGTCTGGGATTGGAAGGTGAAGCAAATCAATGAGAAGAGTTATCTGATTGAGTTCCCTTCGGAAGAAGCTAGAGCTCATGTAACTATTTTCCACAGCTTCGATTTCAAGGCGCATGGTATTAAAGCTGGTGTGGTGGAGACAAGTATGACAGAGGATGCAGTGGATGAGCTGATAACCGATTGGGTGAGAATCTATGGCGTTCCAAAAGTTGCCAGATCAGAAGAGGCCATGATTGACATAGTGGAGCTTATGGGAGAATATGCAGATGTGGATGAACAGAGCTTGAAAGGAGAGGGCCCTGTCAGGGTGAAATTAGCATGCAAAGGTCCTGGTGAGCTTCACTTCGTCCTGCATCTATACATCAATATGGTGGGCTACAAACCTGAGATGGGAGGCTGAGAGTTACCCCCCAAAGAACAACAGTAATGGTGCTCCACCAGGGGATGGTGGAGATGAGGGAGATGATGAAGATAAAGATGACCAAGATGATGGACAGGGCAATGGGGATGACTATGATGGGGATGTTCTAGGGGGTGAGGATGACTTGCCCTACTCAGAGGGGAGTCAGGAGATGAAGGACTTGGTAGAGTCGATGAAGGGGTACAAGGGTTCTAAGTCTGCTCCCCCAGCACCCAGAAAGCAATCATATGCTGAGATAGTAACTAGTAAAATACTGAAGATTGAACCTGTTGAGGAGCCCCTGGTGTCAAAGGAGATAGTCCTTTTCTCACAGGACAAAGCTTGCCAAGAGTCACAAGAGGATGATCTAAACTTAGAGGACTCAGAGATGCAAGATATTGTCGAGGAAGAGAGTGTAGAAAAAGAAGATGACAAGATGGAAGGAGAAAAATGCAATATCCCCACTATGTCTGATATTGTTAAAGAGATGGAAGCTGAGGAAGCTGAGGAAGAGAGGTTTGAAGTGATCCCACCTAAGAAGACAGCCAAGATCAAGCCTATTGGACCAGTGGTGGCCACCAGGCGTAGTGAAAGGCAGAAGGGACAAGCTTTACCTGTTCCACTGAGAGCTAAAATTTTGACACAGAAGAAGAACATGGAGAATGCAGGTACTACCTCTAATCCCTTTAACATTTTTCAAATTTTAGATAATAAAGAGATCCTTGATATTGCCCAGGCAGCTAAGGTAGTGTTAAGTGAATCTGAGAATGAGATTGATGAGAACATTTCCCTGATTAGAGCTAAAGAGATAGCTCAAGGAAAAATTGCAGAGGTAGCCTGGAAGAAACAACAAGAGAAAAAGAAGGTGGTTATGTCACCACAGATTAATGATGGCACTGGGGATGAAAGAGATAAATCCCCAGATGCAGATCCAGAAAAGAAGAGGTTGACAAAAAAGAAAACCAAGAATAAATGAAAGTTCTCTTCTGGAATGCTAGGGGTATGGGTGGAGATGCTAGAAAGAGCCAACTGAAAGAGTTGATGAAAACACATATGGTAGAGGTGGTGTGCATTCAGGAGACAAAAAAGCAGAGTTTTAGTGATAAAGAGTTGGTTTCCTTTCATCATCAGTTTGAATGGTGTTGGAAGGCTTCAATGGGAGCTTCAGGGGGTCTCCTAATAGGCTTTAATTCTACTTTTTTGGAAGGTTTGGTGACTCATGTGGGTAGGTTTTTATAAGTAAAAAATTCAAAATAAAATCTTCTGGAATTATTTGTGAAATTGCTAACATCTATGGCCCTGTTGATGATAGTCTTAGAGGTGCCTGTTTAGAAGAGCTGGATTATTTCCTAAAAATTGGAAAGACCAGTTATATTAGGTGGAGATTTCAATATGTATAGATACCCTGAGGAGAGATCAAATAGTAACATCAATAATAGAGTGATGCAGGATTTCAATGGGTTTATTGATAGGAATGAGCTTAGAGAGATTTATAGGACTGGTGGAAAATTCACCTGGACCAACAAACAGGATGACCCCATAAGAGTTGTACTTGACAGAGTTCTGATGAATGGCCTGTGGGAAGATAATTTCCCTCTTGTATCCTTAACATCCCTTCTGAGAGTAGGATCTGATCATGCCCCCATGCTTCTAGATACTGGAGAAGTGGTTACTAGACAGAAATATTTCAGATTTGAAAACTCCTGGTTTATAATTGAGGGGTTTAAAGAGATGGTAAAAGGAAAAATGATGGTTAGAGATAGTTCCTATATTTTAACTTATTGGAACTCAAAGCTGGTTAACCTTAGGAGATTTTTGAGAGGTTGGGGTGCCAATAATCATAGAGCTCAGAATGTTGCAAAACAAGAGTTGAAAGAGAGATTACTCACTATAGATAATTCTTTAGACAATGAGGAAGATAATCATATCCTGTGGGGTGAGATATATGAGTTAGAGGATCAGCTAGAGAGAATGTATGAAATGGAAGAGAGGTTTTGGCAGAAAAGATGTGGAGAACAATGGATTCTTAAAGGGGATAGAAATACTGATTATTTTCACAGATTAGCTAATGGCAGAAAGAGAGTGTGCACCATATTCTCGTTGGAACATGAGGGGATCCTGATCAGAGACCAACAAGATTTGAGGGATCACATCACTGAGTATTATAAGTGTCTTTTTAGAGAAGAGATAGGGGGGAGAATACACTTGCATGAAGAGATTTGGAAAGATGAACATAGGATCAATGAGACTCAAGCCCTGAACCTGTGTAGAGCCTTTACTGAAAAAGAGTTGGAACTGGTAATAAATGAAGCCAAAAATAATACTGCCCCAGGCCCTGATGGTTTTCCCATCCAGTTTTACAAAGAGTTTTGGCTAGAACTAAGGAATGACTTTATGGAAATGGCCATTATGCTTCAAAAAGGAGAGCTGGACCTAAAGAGACTTAACTTTGGTATTATTACTCTGATCCCAAAAGTTGCTGGAGCCTCTAATATTAGACAATATAGACCTATCTGTGTTCTTAATGAGTGCTTTAAGCTAATAAGTAAGATGGTAACTAATAGACTAACTGAGGTGGCAGATCAAGTTATTAACAAAACTCAACAGCTTTTATCCCAAACAGACATATTCTAGAAGGATGTGTAATGATCCAGGAGATAGCACATGATCTAGGCTGTAGAGGTGAGAAAGGAATTTTTTGGAAAATAGATTTTGAAAAAGCTTACGATAGAGTTAGATGGGATTTCCTTTTTGAGGTAATGCAAAAGAAAGGTTTCTCTGAAACTTGGCAGAGTTGGATAAGAAGTTGTATTATGGGGGGCAAAGTCTGCATTAACATAAATGGGGAGAGATCTGAGTTTTTTAGTACACAAAGAGGTTTGAGACAGGGGGACCCCCTGCTTTTCAACTTAGTAAGTGATGCTTTAGCGGCTATGTTCAATAATGCTAGAAGAAAAGGAAAAATTAAAGGGCTGGCTCATCATCTAGTAGAGGGAGGGGTCTCTCTATTGCAATATGCTGATGATACTGTTTTTCTTTTACCTTTTGATGGGATTGATATTATCACTGCTAGACTGCTCCTGTACAGTTTTGAAGAGATGTCAGGAATGAAAGTGAATTTTCATAAAAGTGAGGTTTTTTGTGTAGGCATGGAAGATTGGGAGCAAGATAGAGCTGCTAATATGTTGAACTGCCCTACAGGTAAATTTCCTATGATCTATCTGGGTATGCCAATTTCTCCCCAGAAGTTATTAAATTCTGATTTTAATTATATTCCTGGCAAACTGGAGAAGAAACTGAGTAACTGGCAATGTAGATTTCTTTCTTATGGGGGTAGAGTTGTTTTGTTGAACTCTTGTTTATCAGCCATTCCTACCTATGCCATGGGGATGTATTTACTTCCTGAAGGGATTCATAAAAAAATGGACAGTATAAGAGGTAGATTCTATTGGGCTGGCATTAGCAAAAAAAGGAAGTATCACATGATGAAATGGAGAGATTTAACCATTCCTAAGGATTTTGGGGGGGTAGGGTTCATAGAAACCAGGAAGATGAATATTGCTCTGCTTTCTAAATGGATCCTTGATCTTGAATCTGACAAAAAGAGCCCCTGTTTAGAGCTATTAAGGAACAAATACATGAGAGATGGTGGGCTTTTCCAGGCTGACCCAAAAGAGGGGTCATAGTTTTGGAAAGGTCTTATGCAAATTAGATCTTCGGTAAAGAGATTTACTTCTTGGGACCTGGGAGATGGAAAACATGTGCTTTTTTGGGAGGACACTTGGTTAGGAAGTTGTCCCCTGAAAGTGAAATATAACCGGTTGTATGAGATATGCAATCAAACAGAACTGACTGTAGCTGAGGCTTATAATAGAGGTTTTAACACCTTCACCTTTAGGAGATGCTTTGGGGAATTTGAGAGCTCTGAGTGGACAACTATGCAAGAAGAGTTGAATAGGATATGTCTCTCAAATAGACCAGATAAGCTTATCTGGGCCATGAATGAAAAGAAAAAGTTCTCAACCAAAGAAATGTATAGAGAAATGGTATATCGAGGTGTCACAGATCTCAGAATGAAAGAGTTGTGAAAATCTCCCATTCCCCTCAAAACAAAACATTTTCTCTGGCTCGCCATGAAAAACAGGATACAGTCGACCTCAGAACTTAAAAAGAAAAACTGGGAAGGGTCAGAATTTTGCTACTTATGTGGGGAAGTGGAAGATGCAGAGCATATCATTTTTGCCTGTCCAGTAGCTGTTTTTGTCTGGTGTCTGATTAGAGATGCGTTGGGATGGGCTAAGAATCCAAAGAATTTCGTACAGTTTTTCCAGGAAAATACCAGAGGGGGTATGGTGCTCCTGGCTGCTGTGAGTTGGGAGCTCTGGTTGCTAAGGAATGATGCCGTTTTTAGAGATAAGATGATGTCTTCCCCCTTAACACCAATTTTCCGTGCAATCTTCCTTATCAGGTCCTGGAAACCTCAAATGAAGGAGAAGATTAGCTTGAAGCTTAAGGGGGAGGCCTCGAAGATTTTGGAAGTATTGAAGGAGGTAGAAGATGCAAGAGTAGGGGTAGGTTAAAAATCCTAGTTTTTTAGATGATGTTGTTGGACCTAAGTGTCCCTGAACCTTATTTGGCTTGCTGGTAGCCCCAGCTCCCAGGTTATGTAAGAAAACGACAGTATGTGCTTTATAAAAAGTAGGGCGCGAGCCTTTTTCTAAAAAAAAAAACTAAAATCCCATTTGATATCCACGAAATCATCTCACAGTTATAGGGAAAAGGCAAGACAGAGAGAACCATGGCTTACAGACCTAGAATTAACTGTCACTTCAAAAATCCTTCCATGCTATAGGAATATCCATTGCAACTACCATTGATCTGATCTGCTCCTGCACCAACCTACAAAACAAAAATGGCATAAAATGGGGATTTTCTAATAAGATATCTCTAATAAGATATCCATTGCAACCTGGTCATGTACCTCTCTCAGCAAAAATATGGTTGAAAAAAACACAGGAGGTGAAGAACACGTTAGAACAAAAAAAGATTCTAAAATTTTCCATCCATCACCAGAGAAAATGCAGAAAGAAGCTCAACCTCCCACTGCCTTGCTAGGGATCAAGTAGAGGTTGCCTCAGCTCTTGTAAGATCCTTCAACATCAAAAATCATCGTAAGAGTTCATTCCAGTTGGCACGATTAAAATTTGCAGAAAAAAAAAATAGTGATTCCTGGTAACGCTCTAGTAGCAATAGGAGATCTGATCAGTACGTTTGGATTCCACAACCTGCTTCTCATCTCTGAGGCTGAGGTTTTCATCGCCTATGAGGGATGGAAGAGTTCATCACCGTTGCTCTGCTTGCCACCGTCTCCAGTTCTCCATGTTGTTGGCTGCTGCACAACCCTGAAAGCAACGAGAGGAGAAGAGGAGGTCATCAGGCGAGAGAGGCTGGTGAAAGGAAGGAGCCCTGCAACACGCCGACGCCAGATCCGCTCTCACCTGTTTGAGTTCCGCAGGCCGTCTGCCACACCGGAGCTCCGCCTCCGGACGTACTGCCTTGGTCGAGCTCCACGGTCGATGCAGGGCGGAGTAGGAGCCGAGAGCGAGGTGGGAAAAGCTAGCGGCTGGAGCCGCCTCAATCGGCAACGGCGACCGTCGCTCCTCTCAAGCGCCACCGGATCCGGCCGCCGGGGTTGTCCACGGCCGTCGTCGCGGGGCCGGCGGCGCGGATTTGGCAGGCCGCAGATCGCACCGGTCGAGCGCGTCGTCGCCGCCGAGAAGACGACGCAGCGGTGGCGGCCGGAGCGGCTTCGGACGGCGCCAGCGTACGGAGCGGAGCGGCTTCGGATGGCGCCAGCGTACGGAGCGGCTTCGGATGGCGCCAGCGTACGGAGCGGCGGTCGGCGGCGGTGGCAGCGACGGGAGAGGGGGAGGCAGAGAGAGAGAGGGGCGGCGGGGACGGCTAGGGTTCGGGGGGGGTTTACCGCGGTCAATTTTTTTGCGAAAAACCCCCTCGTTTTATATCATTTACACATAGACCCAGTTCCACGCATAGCAGATTACCCTTCACCAGGGATCTAAACTGGATTAAGAACAAATCCGAGGGCCTTTTAGCAAAAGTGCCAGTCCCGTTAAACTGAGCCGAAAACGTTTGATCCCTTCTCGACCGGAATGGGCTCCACATATTGCTTGTTCTCAGTATACATCCAAGCGGCAACAATATGCAGGCAGATTCAGGGGCAGCTCCTATTGCAGAGATTAACAATAGCGCCAACATCAACATATTCAGAAATGGATGATGCACAAGACACTAATATATCTCAACAATCACAGCTCTCTAGCTATCCCATATAATCAACATCAATATCTGATTTAGAAATGAATGATGCACAAGATGGTAATACATCTCAGCAATCATAGCTCTCTAGCTATGCCATATAATCTTCGATCGAGTTCACCATGGGTCCGTCCCTGATTCCCTGTACTATGCGCCCCCGCTGCTGCCACGCTCATGTTCGATCTCTCGGCTCCCCTCAAGTTCTGCTTACAATACATGGAGTATATACCAGAAACAGATAAATAAACTAGTAGTTATAATGTGCACACACGTACACGGAATCGATTAATTCATTCAATCGGCCATTAATCTGAGTCAATCAACCCTAAGGCCACGTGTGGCACTGTTCACTAGACGTTGGCATAGAGCAGAGAGCACATACACATCAACCGAGTGTGCTTTAGTTGTTCTATTGCATACACTGCCACCAAGCGCACTGCTCAAAAATGAATTTGGGGGCGACGGCACGGCAACGGCAATTGTCCTAGCGAGCTTCATGCGATGATTTTGGTGACCATGGCTAGGGTGATTGGAGCGCATTGGTAGCTGTTGGGATGGAGGGGAAGCTCGGCTGTACGTGGCTGCCGCTGCTCCAACTCGAGGACATGGTAGGGGGCTGCGGCGGCGACGACAATCAAGCAGGGGATCAATGGATGCAGAGTTGTAGACTAAACAAAACTTGGATGGAATGCCATATACACTAGCGGAATGATCTATTTGGTGCTATTAAAGTGAGACTATGACTTTCAATGCTATAAAATCGAAATCAGTAACTTTGGATGCTATGAAACCAATTTTGCCCCCACCTATAAATTGAACACCTCAAACTAATGAGCTAAGCCAATCTAAGATATAAAATTCCTCTCATTTCTCTAAGCCTCTCCATCTCCTCACTCTCACTCTCAGCCTCGCTTTCCCCTTCCCTCTTCGTCTCCTAACGACGAGGAGGACTCGCGGCAATTCCATCTCATTCTCTTCCTTACCCATCTTCCCCTCCGTCTCCCTCCACTACTATAGCAGTTGTAGCACAATGGTGGTGACATGGCAGCAGCAACATCTACAGGGTGACAATGCTAGTGCGGCAGCAACGATGACGGAAAAGCTTTTAGACAAGATTTTTCTTGATTTAGAGATTGAGGGTTGGGGATTTTCTTGATCTGTTTGGTTATCCATTGATCTATGATGTAATTTGAATCAATATATTAGTTTTTCTAATCTAATTTTTCTTGATTTGGAAATGTGAATGAATAGGGATTTAATTTCTTGATGATCTTGAGAAGATGAGATGGATAGGGTGATCGCGCTGAACTGGTTCATCGGGCATTTATCGCCTCTCTATTTTTTAATTCATGGGAGCACAAAGGTGCCAGTAATTTGTGGTCATTGGGGCCGGTTGGCCGGTTCTCCCAAATTGGTATCGGTTAATAAAGCCATATCTCTTACAATTTACCTATGACCTGGCTATGACTATGATGAGTTCTGTAGTAGTGAATGGTTAATACGACAATAGCTCTAACAATTAGAGCACCCCTTCCGTCCAACAGATTGTGCATGCCGGTACTAGTACAAGACGGTGCAAGATTTCATCAAACTATTGAGTTTTCAGCTCATTATCAGGGGTATGATGGGTAGTTAACTTGTATTCTCTAGTCCGGCTTCATCTCCGACCTAATCTCCTTGCAACTAATAGCCACAATGTCTTTCTCTCGCAAGACCGCTGCAACCGTCATATTCTCTAGCAAGGCCATAGCTGCCGCAGACGCAAACGCAGACGCCTCCATCGAATGGTGCAAGCACGTTCGGCCGGGAGAAGCGAGGATTGGAATAGAGAGAGGACCAGAAAGGCCAGATTGCGAAGTTAGGGTTCAATCCTTGCAAGAGAACTTCAGTCATGTGCCGGATTGCAAAGTTACATCACTGCCCTCAGGCGCGTGCGGCACCAGCGATAAGGAAGTTTTGTACCTACAGGTACCTCCCACTCCCCAGCCGTTGGATTGTACTCATCCAACGGTCCAGATTTTGGTAGCGGCATTACCTAGTACTGCCCGTTGGACATAAAATTTGTCAACAATTTACCTACTAAAATAATAAATAGTACAATTTACCTATTACATACTCCCTCCGTTCTTATATACAGTGGATTTTAGATTTAAACTTGTCCGCAAATATAAAGTATTTGGTAGTATTAGTAGTCACAATAATCAATTATTTACTAAATTTTTCCCATATTACCCCACCTATCCTCCCACCTTCACTAGTACAAGAACATTTTAGTCTATCTTCTCCATCCTTAATCTTTCAAAAGAAAGAAATATCGTCTACAATTGAGGACGGAGCGAGTGTGTCGGTGTCTCCTGCCCGACGAAAGGGAGCATCCGGCGAGCGAGCCGTAGTTTTTCTTTTTTTTAGCGAAAGCGTGCTGTAGGTAGCCTAATGAGCCGCACGGGTCATCCCGGCATGGCCAGTATATTTGGACTTTTGGCCAGTAGCGGCCCAACAAGAAAAGTAGAGAGGATAAAGAAGGAAAAGGGGGGAACGGTAGAAAATACGAATAAAATTGGAAAAATGGTGGTAACATGGGCGTGTACAATCGAACAGGACGGACAGCCCATTACGATTCTGGAGCCCACTGACTACTCCCGACTCCCGAGGCCTCCAGTCTCCACGCCTTCTTCTTCTTCTTCCTCAACGCCTTCGCGGCGACGGCGGGCGAGCGCTTCTCGACGGGTTGCCGGGGGGAGCGTGGGGGCTTTATTAGGGGAGAGTAACCCAATTAATCAATTAATTAATGCAAGTTGGCAGCAGCAGTAGCACACCACGAGCGCCCCACGTGGTCTCCTCACTGACTCCCTCCTTCCTCGCATTGATGATTCAGTTCGCTTCTTCTGCTTCTTCTTCTTCTCCGATAGATTCTTCGATCCCGCGCCGACCTCGATCCCCTCGATCCGCATTAGCTACTGCTCCTGCTTCCGTTGCTCGATTGATGCCCGCCGTCGTCGTCGCGGGCGGCGGAGCTGGGAGAAGCTAGGGGATGGTGATGGAGGAGGGGAGGTCGCTGGCGGAGACGCCGACGTGGTCGGTGGCCACCGTCACCACGCTCATGGTCGCCGCCTGCTTCCTCGTCGAGCGCGGCCTCTCGCGCTTCGCCAAGGTATTCCACTATTCCCCTCAACCACGCGCTTTCCCTGTTTGATCTGAGTGATAGATAGTTACCCGGCGGATTGGGAGCAACTGCACTAGCTTGTAGTAGATGTTATGGCTTCTCACGCTCTGATTTGTAAATCCAGTGGCTGCGCAAGACGAAGCGGAAGGCCATGCTCGCCGCGCTCGAGAAGATCCGCGAAGGTCAGTAACCAATCACTCCACCACCTTTAGTTCTTCTTCTCAATAATAGTAGTCATATTCAGTAATTTAATTCCTGCAGAGTCTGAAACTGTTTTCTTGATTTAGTCATTCATTCATCCACGCATGCTTCGCCTAGATTTGCCTATCCAACAGTGTTGCCATTTCTATAATTTAAATTCCCCTTGTGGATAAAAAAGCCTGTGATCCAAAAAAAATCCCCCTTGTGGATTTTAATGATGGAATAATGCCATATTTGAAATTGAAAAGGTCCTGCTGATGTTGCTGCTGCTTGCAAGGTGTTTGATTGTATTCCTCACCATGACAAACCATGTCTGGTTGTAGAGCTGATGCTGCTCGGTGTTATATCACTGCTGCTGAGCCAGACGGCCCGGTGGATATCGGAAATCTGTGTACCATCGTCGCTCTTCACGAGCCGATTCTACATTTGCTCCGAGACAGACTATGAGGACCTGGTGGTAGGAGGGAAGCGCTCTACCATGGAGACGAACCAGACTGTTGTGCCTAATGGCGTATTCGGTTATCTGCCACAGAATGTTTGCAGTGAGGTTATTGGCCTGGTTCCTTCCAGGAATGATCAATTGGTCATTGCAGAGACATGACGCTGTTTGGTGATTCAGCTGGTCTTTTCTCTTTTTGCAGGGTCATGAACCTTTTGTTTCATATGAGGGCCTTGAACAGCTGCATAGGTTCTTGTTCATCCTTGGTATCACTCATGTGCTCTACACTTTTATAACAGTGGTTCTGTCCATGATTAAGGTAGCTCGGTACTGTTTGTTGATTGTCGGTCCAACATTTGGCTTGCTTTTGTGTGTAATTGTCTGTTTGTTCTGCTTTTGAAGATATATAGCTGGAGGAAGTTTGAAACCCAAGCATGCCAACTCCCTACTGAGCAGTTACAAGGTTAGGACGTCATTTAGACCAGATACTTACATTAGCTTGCTTGGTACAGTTAGTTTGCTTTACCTGCATAGTATTCAAATTTCTCAGCTGGAAGAACTAAGGTGATGCAGAGGCAGTCTACCTTTGTGTTCCATCATACATCTCATCCATGGAGCAAAAATAAAATACTTATTTGGATGGTAAGTATACTATTTCGTTGCAGGCAGGTTGGCTCCATTGTTTTAAGCTTTATCAGCCTACTCAAGAGTAGCGGCTTATAAATTACCTTTTGTTCACTGGTTACTTTGTCTAGTAATATATGCTTTATTCTTGAGTGGGTTTACTTTTGTCTCTCTAATTGGTGTTCTTCAAACTATGAACATGGTGCAGCTATGCTTTCTGCGTCAATTTAGGCGTTCAATCAAAAAGTCAGACTATATGGCATTGAGATTGGGTTTCATCACAGTTAGAACTCTGACTTCTCTCAAAATTTTGAATTTTCTTATCTGTTCAGATTCTTATTTATTTTGAGAGTCTTTGAATCCTTAGGATTTCCTACGTTCCTCTGCATCGTGCTTACTTGTCAATCTTCTCATCAGTACCATAAGTTGCCACACTCATATGACTTCCACAAATATATGGTACGGAGCATGGAAGATGATTATAATGGAAGTGTCGGCATCAGGTAAAACAAATTATGTACTTGTTTGCATCTGATGAATAATGAATTATATATGCATTGAGATGAACGTACTAATTCCAAGTTTAACTGTATGTTCCTGATCTTTTTAGTGAGTACAGTATCTATTGATTTTTGAGAGGGATGGCCCATATGCTGTATAAATGTGTTTAACTGCATATTGGAGCCAAAATCAACATTTTACTTGTTATGAAGAGATGTGATCCATTTTTGAGTCACACAACTTCTTTCACATTGTGCTCATTTCTTTGCTGGCATATTTTCTCCATGATCTGAACAGTTTATTTGTTGAGCAGTTGGCAACTATGGGCATATGCAATAATATGCATTTTTGTCAATGTTCATGGTACTCTCCCTCCCTCCCTCGCTCATGCTCTCTCGGTTACCAGATTTGATCATTTTATGGTTATTTGACCTCTCTTTGTTATTTGAAGGTCTAAATATATATTTCTGGATATCCTTCGTCCCTGCTATTGTAAGTATTTCATGAATTGCTTATATAACAACTAGATTAAATTGATTGCTCTTGCATCTTTCTATATCTTGTCATAATTTTTTGTATTAAATACTTCGAAGCTGGTCCTGCTAGTGGGCACTGAGTTGCAGCATGTCATAGCTCAGTTGGCTTTAGAAGTTGTTGAGGCAACAGCCCCATATGTCGGAACACAACTGAAGTTGCGTGATGATCTCTTTTGGTTTGGGAAACCTCGGGTTCTGTGGTGGCTTATACAATTCATATCATTTCAGGTGATATTCTTTTTCTTCATTTCATATGCTATATTATGATGCTTATATGAACATCTTTCCCATCCTAACCTTACTGTTGCTTCCAGAATGCTTTTGAGATGGCAACGTTTCTGTGGTCTCTGGTGAGAAATATCTCCTTGTTTTATGATTGATAGTAGCAAATGTTACATTATTGTAAGTCTGCAAGGAGAATGAGGTGGCACCTGTATTATGTAATTTCTAGATTGGTATGTTTTCAACTACTAGCTGACTTGGTAGTCCACACGGAAACGACAGTCCACACAGAAATGAGCCAATTCTCATCAGACCTCACTTCTTAAAGAGAACTTCCTATTATTTATTAGAGGAATTTTTCATATTCATGAGTTAATATGGTTATTTACATACTTGATGTCATCCTTTTCAGTTGGAACTGAGTGCGCAATCCTGTTTCATGAAGAACCATTACATGATTGTTCTTCGTTTGACTTCTGGGTGAGTTTTGAGGTTGCGGGCCTGAGACAGCAGAAGAAGCTGGCATCTAAATATATATCCTCAAATCATTTTGTCTTGAGAAAAGACTGCCCCGAAGAAGTATAGATTGTTAAGATCACTTTATATATAAATTGGCTTTAAGATTTAGAAGAATTTAAACTAAATCCTCATATAATAATATCAGCATGCACTGGTCACTGCAACTGACCAGAGTATATTCAGCTGAATTTCTCAAGCTAAATCCAACTTTGATGGCTGTCTAAAAAGTATCTCTTCTTGACTAGCATTTCAGTATGAACTGGAGTATATTAGTTGGGACTTCGGACTCAAGAACTTCTTTCTGTATTTTTCAGGCTTCTAGTTCAGTTTTGGTGCAGCTACAACACATTGCCACTTAATGTATTCATTACTCAGGTATTATGGCTATTGAACTGACACAACCCCTTTAGAGAATTCCTTGCGTAATTTGCCATTCAGGCTTACCTAGCAGTTTTAATCTATCTGGCTATGAATATTCACTTTATATTATTCACTCAAGAAAATTCTTGCATGCTGTAGAATTGGGAGGATAGCTTCTACATGGTGTTGTTATGCTGTCTATCATGCATTTTCTTCTTCACACTTCCTCCTCTTTTGTAATCTCAGATGGGATCCAAGTTTAAGAAGTCATTGATCTCAGAGAATGTGAGGGAGTCTCTTCACAGTTGGTGCAAGAGGGTGAAAGACAAGAACAGGCACAACCCGCTCTTCGCACGCAACGGAACCGTCACCTCAAGATCCGTCTGCTCCCTTGACACGACCTACGAGGAGACTGATCATGAGACGAACACGGTTTGCACCTTGTCAAGAACCGTGTCGGCGACATCCCTGGATGAGTTGACGGTGGTCACTGTTGAGGATAATGACGAGGAGATGTCTCGCGTTGAGCAAGACCTTTGATCATCAGTATGCCGGTGAAATTGTTGACAGAATTACAGCTGTGCAGATAGATACTAGACCGTGAGGATCCTGGAAGAGCACATACGGTCCACTTACGCCTGCTCTTGTAATCATGAAAAATAGGGGAAAAACTATGGATAGTAGAGGTGAAGTAATAGTTGCCAGAATTGTGGACTGTGGACTGCTTCGTGGTTGGCATTTTTTTTGCCAATTGCCAGTTCTCAGATACATAGGTTTGCTATATGTAAGAGAAATTGCTGTCTTGCGGCTCTAAATATTGTCAGTTTGGTTATATTGCCAATCCATGATTATATTATTGCCAATACATGTCGGCCTGGCAAATAATCGAGCCCATATTTTGGAGCGGAAAAATATCCATTGGACATTTGGCACAACCTTTTTAATTTTGCAATGATTTTTTTGAGATGATGCAATATATCAATGAGTAAATTTCACAAACTACATGTATTTTGTATATTCTATCACAAAACTACAGATTTAAACACTTGTTTTACAAAGATACAGATTTAATGTTCCTGTGTATCACAAAACTACAGAATTAAGATTTTTTTTCAGAAAACTATAGATTTAATGTCTCTGTTATTACAAACTACAAGTTTAGTGTCTCAATTATCACAAAACTACAGGTTTTAACAATACATTATCACAAAACTATAGGTTTAAGCATTGCTAAAATCTATAGTTTTGTGATAATTAAGACACTAAATCTGTAGTTTTATGAAATAAAATTCTTAAATCTATAGTTTTGTGATACAAAAGAACACTAAATCTGTAGTTTTGTAAAACAAATCCTTAAATCTGTAGTTTTGTGATAAATTGTCCAAAATATGTGTAGTTTTGTGAAATTTACTCTATATCAATTTAGTCCCATTTACTGGGCCGAGAAGGGGCCCGGCCCACTACATGTCCATCACCCCAAAGGGCACGAGTGAAGTCGCGTCATCGCGTGCGTTGCACGCGGCCGTGTCCAGTTTGCGGCTCAAACTCGGCTAGCACCCGAAGCCGAGAGAAGAAGGGCCACGAAATTTCCCAAAAACAATTTATTCCAACAACAATTTACACGTATCTTCTCCTCCTCTCCCCTCCCCAAATCCCAAGCAGTAAATTTGTTCACCTGAATCAAAAAAAGCAGAATTGAGAGAGAGGACAAGAAAACAATTTTTTTTTTAAAAAAAGCGAGAGGCTGTAGCAATTAGCAAACCACGAATCGAAGAAGAAGAGCTTCTCCTTCCTCCCCCATTCCAAGCTCGAACCCACAACCTCAACAACCATCCCCACCCATCCGCTTCTCCAAGAACACTCGGTCGTCTCTGTTGTAGAGGGGATGCAGACGGCGGCGGCAGCGGCTCCGGCGGCGGTGGCGTGGGCGCCGAGCCCATCGCCGTCGACCTCCACCTCGCCGTCCTCTTTCAAGGTTAGGGTTACGCTTCTGCTTTATTATTTCACGGTAGGAGAATTTCTGGGTTCTGACTAGTTATTTGATTGGGTTTGCAGGTGGGGATTCCGTCGCCGTATGGGACGGCAGCTCATGCCTCATCTATGCCGAGGCTGGTTGCTGCCTCCAGCCGCTGGGGGCAGCGGCGGCGGCGCCAAGGTGAGTAGTTTCGTGCTTTTCTTCAATTTTCTCGCCTTGTTGAGAACCTTGTATTGGTAGACTAATGGCTATCCAAGTATGTTGGGCTTAAGAATATGAGTAATTCAATCCTTTTCGCATTATTGAGAACCTTGGATTGATAGGACCAATGAATATCTAGTGCCTAGGAACAGGATTATAGGCTCAGTTTAGAATTTTGATGTGAAGCTCCCAGATGTACTTTTGTAAACCACGTTTATTTGGTAATCTCTGTCTCATCTAGGACATGCTCTTTCACTGCTTGGCCTGCCCTCTGATACAGGGTTAACTTGTTCATATTGATAGTGTGTAGGGATACTGAACCCTACATTGTTATGATGTGTTTAGTAATCGCTGATTAGTTATTCATAGTGTGACTCATGTTTGGTCCATATTCAGGATGGTTTGCTCTGTATGTTCTCCAATCACACTAAGAGTCTATCAATATAGTGGGAGCTTAGTTCCATATGGTCTTGAGATGGTGATGCTATAGTATACACGTCTAAATAATTACTCCCTCCGGTCATATTTATTTGACGTTGGTATTTACTAGCTTTAGTAGTACTAAAGTCCCTATGTCATGTAAACATGAACAGAGGGAGTGTAAACAACACCAGGTTAAACATTTTAGACCAAGCAGGATTATTACCTAGTGTTGCATAGGTTGACATAGGCATGCCAAACCTTATGCTTGTTTTACTGTTTTTTCAAGGGGAATTTACGATGTTGATGCATGGGACTTTGGAATAATGCAAATTCTGTTGGTGTTTCTTGCAGTGGTTAAAGCTATTGCCAACTCAGATCCAGCTGTGGAGCTACCATTGACAGCTGAAAATGTTGAGTTGGTGTTGGATGAAGTGCGACCATACCTTATGGCAGATGGAGGCAATGTCGCGTTGCATGAAATTGATGGGAATGTGGTGAGGTTGAAGCTGCAAGGAGCTTGTGGATCATGCCCAGCTTCAGTAACTACGATGAAGATGGGTATTGAGCGACGCTTGATGGAGAAAATTCCTGAGATTGTTGCAGTTGAGCCCATTGCTGATGAGGAGACTGGGCTTGAATTGAACCAGGAGAATATTGAAAAGGTAGTTTCTCGTACTTCTGGCTAAATAAAATTACACACAAAGGTCATTTGATGAGTACATCATGTCGATGTAACTCAAGATTTAATGTGCTAATCGACTGCATAATGAAAGATCAAATTTCTCTGACAAATCTTGTAGTGACATCGTAATTACTTTAAGAGAGCAATTGAAAAGGCTGTTGGGAATAGTAACTGTATGGCATTGCTGATTCGTTGCTTACTTGCTTTACAATTCATATTTAAACACTTTGCTGCTGATATATTTGCTCTCTGATTCTGTTTTAACCAATTTCTGTATTGTGATGGTTTATTTGAAAATAGGTTTGAAGATGTCAATCTCCTTTGCTCCTTTCAGTCAGCATATATTAATGTTCAACTTTTGAGTTTATTTTTCTTCTTGGGAAAACATGATGTAATGGAAGCTAGACTATTGGAGCATGCTAATTTCTTTTGATCTATATCAGGTACTCGACGAGATCAGGCCATACCTTTCTGGCACAGGAGGTGGTGAGCTAGAGTTTGTTGCAATCGAGGAACCTATTGTCAAGGTTAGGCTTACAGGCCCAGCTGCTGGTGTGATGACTGTTCGCGTAGCCCTAACTCAGAAGCTCAGAGAAAAAATACCTAAAATTGCAGCTGTCCAGCTATTGTCTTAAGCTTCACAAAAATTTTTAGAAAACAACCCCTGCAATGTAAATGTGCCGCTACAATAATTGGCAGGAAAGAAGTTGTAATGGCTTTGTATCTGTTACTCTTTCTACTTAAACTACCAATAGTGATCATTAATATGCAATGTTGTAAGGGTGTTCCTACTGGATTTATTTACCAAAAGTTTTGGCCGTCATGATTCTGTATGTACAATGTGTGATTAGCGCTCTTTTATTTAGAGTTTAGTTGAAATAGAAGGCACTTGTACATTCTTTTTTTATTTCACTTGTTTGCTTCTTGGCGCAAAATATGTATGGGATTAGGGTAACTGGTGAGGATAGTAGATGCAAAATGCAATCAGGTGCAGTCCTGTATTTTTCTGTCATTCATGTTTAGTCGAGCATAACTATCTCCGTCCCGAAATATAACTATCTTAATATTTTCTAGTTCAATGTATCTGGACAGAATCTTAGTCTAGATACAATAGACTAGAAAACGTTATATTCGTTTCAAGGTAGCTATTTTAAGATGTAAGGAGTAGTATATATATGCATAAACCCAAGGAATGAAACAGAACATGAGAATTCCCTATAAGCATTTCGGGTTAGACGTGATGTATTATAAGACAATGAATTTAGACAAAATCTTTGCCCAGATTCGTTATCCTAGATATCTCACATCCCACAAAAAATGCTTATAGTTTTATTCAGCCGGTGAAATTTCTTTTTGTTACATATAAGCACCACATCAGAATCAACCCAACAGACACCGAGAGAAGCTAAAACTACATAGAAAAGTTATAGAATAGTAAAATAGAAATTAGCAATACGCGCCTGTGGCCTAATGGATAAGGCGTTTGACTTCTAATCAAACGATTGTGGGTTCGAGTCCCACCAGGCGTGCGTGACCATGTTTTTCTTGGCAGTTATAATTTCCATTTTCGTTTTCTTTTTTTCTTCTCTCTAGTAAAACGGACATAGATGGACGGTCAGCGATAACGAATTTATACAAGATCAACCGTCCACGTGGCCGATAACGAGTTAACGACCATAGTGGCCACAGTAGCTAGTTAGCTACCTGGTCGCTCGCTCACCAACCCCCAAGTGGTTTGTTTCTCTATCCTTTCTTTGCGTTGTACACGTGGCGTGCAACTGCTAACGAGGCGGCGCGGATGGGGCTCTGGGAGTGGCCGTGGGCCCGCCGCCGGCGAGGCCCATCCGCCCTCGGCCCGGCGTCCACCGCCGACGAGGTCACCGCCGGCCTCGACGCCACCCACCTCACCGCCATCGTCACAGGCAACCAAGAAAATATTCTGTCGATTTTGCTGTGAATCTTTTTTTTTTTTCAGATAATTTGGTGTCAAACTTGATCTACTGCTCAACTCTTCCATGATTTTTTCCCCTTTGATTTGGTCTAAAAAATCGAATTCAGGAGCGACGAATGGCATTGGAAAGGAGACGGCTCGAGTTCTTGCGATGAGGGGAGCAGAGGTGATCATACCGGTGAGAACAATGGAGAGTGGCAACAAGGTGAAGCAGAGCATATCGGAGGAGATCCCGGGATCCAAGCTCCATGTCATGGAGATGGATCTCAGTTCTCTTGATTCTGTCCGGCGATTCGCAAAGTCGTTCGACTCGTCACACAGGCATCTCAACATCCTCATGTATGTCCATTGACTCAATTGCATTGATACTCCATTAGCTTCAGCATCGATAACTGAGTGGGTGACTGAAATTGTTGAAGATGTTCAGAAGAGGCAAAATTTGGTGCTGCACTACTGAACTGAAGTGGTAAATTTACTGATAAGGTTGTTTTTGATGTGCTTTCTCTGAAGAAACAATGCAGGGATAATGGCATGCCCTTTCCAGCTATCCAGGGATGGGATTGAGCTGCAATTTGCAACGAATCATGTCGGTAAGAAGGATGCGCGGACACTGGGTCATTAGAAGTTGCCAAAAATTTTGTGAGCACATACTGAAATTGACCTGATTTGCAACCATGCAGGTCATTTCTTGCTGACAAATCTCCTGCTTGACAAGATGAAATCGACTGCTAGAAAGACTGGTGTGCAGGGAAGGATCATAAATGTTTCTTCTGTTGCGCACAAGAGAAGTGATGGTTCCTGCTTTGATCTGAACAAGCTAAATGATAAGTCTAGGTCTGCAATATGTTAATTTTTGTCGATGCTGCATACATGAACGCAATTTAAGTAGCTAAAAAGTATTCTTCTTTTTGTTCTCCTAAACTTGTAGGTACCAGCCATTCATTGCATATTCACACTCCAAATTAGCCAATATCCTTCATGCAAAAGAGCTAGCTAGGCGTTTACAGGTAGACGATTTCTAGCCTTTTTAATTTATCTTAATTATGATGACTTTTTCTTTTAAAAAATGTTCATGTCCAAGTTATTCGACCCAATAATATCAGCGGCGCACTTAAAACAAAAGGTTGAAAGTGCAGTTTTCAGTGTTTGTGAGGTGGCTAACCCATTTGATTTTAGTTACTTCTTTAATGTTAGTGTGATGAAATAACAGGTTTTGTATCATCCCTTGGCAACTTAAACTGTATTGGTGTCATTCAGGAAGAAGGATGGAATTTGACTGCAAATTCCCTGCATCCTGGAGTGATACTCACCAACATCACTCGTTATGTCGTCACAAACGGTAATGCTATTACAAACCATGCACAGCTAACTGAAGACAAAAGCTGCTCCTTTCTTCAGTCATCACCTGTTCTAACCTCCAAATCATATCTGAATGTTTTGCAGGCGTGGTGAGTTCAATCCTCTCTGTAGGAAACCTCTTTCTGAAGAACATAGAACAGGTAATCTAATCTTGTTATCATTCAACAATCTCACTGTAAAAGCTTCAGCAATTAGTGTCACAAAGAAGGTACATTTTGCCTGACATGATGAACAGTAAACTGATTTTGCAGGGTGCTGCAACCACATGCTGTCTGGCACTGCATCCTGACGTGAAGGATGTGTCCGGCAAATACTTCGCTGACTGTAAAGAAGCCACGCCAAGGTCTGTTGCAAGAGATGCGGAGCTAGCGAAGAGGCTCTGGGATTTCAGCGAACAGCTTGTTGATACTAATCAGCGTGGACAAACCAACCGACAAAAATGATACTGTAGACGACCATGTTGAGATCTTTCAGAATTCAGATACAGCTTATGATTTGAGAGCTGTCAGTACTTTTGTTTTTCATGTGTAAATTCCAACTTCAAAGTCTATTTTCCAGTTCAAAAAATATATATAATTTCCCTACCCCCCCCCAACACACACACACACACAAAAAATAAAATAAAATAAAGAGTCCATGGCCGATCAAAGAAAGAAGATAGCGCCATGGTTCTCCTAGCCATCGACGAAATGGACTAAACGGAGAAGAAACGTCGCCACCAATGAATAACACACCGAATTATGCACTACGATTTGCCTGCTTGCAACCCCCAAACTCTGCACTACGAATTGTCTGTTCAGGTCAGTGTCATTTTTGTTTAGTCAAACAATCAGACATATTTGAAAACCGATTTTCCACATAGAGATCTCTGAAATTTCCATGAGTGAACCTCCGATCAGAAATTCAGAATCTTTTCAGAAAAAAGGGCATGCATGTTTACACAAAGTATTCAGAACTCTGCTACATTGTCTTGTGCAGTTGTGTACTTGTGTTACATTGTGCGCCACACAAGTCCCTATCTTCTCCCAGATTGCGAATGGCAACAAATACTGATGCTTTCTGCACAATTCTGAACTCTCTGAAGCTTGTGCTACTGACCAGTTAGTTCAGTAGAGGAGGAGCAATGGGGTTTAACTGGGGGTGGTTGTGTGGACGAGGGGAAGGGCCGTCAGGCTTCGGCGCGGCGTCCACCGCCGAAGAGGTCACCGCCGGCGTTGATGCAAGCAACCTTACAGTCGTCGTCACAGGTTTGCTTGGCTTGCACTGTTCCATTTCTTGGCAATATTCTTTCACATAATTTTTTCCCTTTATATGCCAGTGTCTGTATATAATAGTTCCACTATGCGATTTCATCTACCTGTTTATTGGATTTATATGGGTATGAAAATTGAATTTGGAGTTGAACTTGATGTAGCTTATATATTCATCTGGTAAGTATGAAGTACAGAACTAGTACACTGTTCTGAATTTTTTAAAAGCATGTTGTCGATTTTATTTAAGTTTCAGAAAACAATTGAAAACTAGTTGGTAGCCGCAAACGCCATCCTAATAAACTTATGTACCAATAGGCTTCTAATTTATGCCGCAAATTCAAATCTCCACGAAGAAGCAAATTGAATCCAGGACTTTGTTGTCCGCCATGATCCTGTAAATGTTCATAATTTATTTCATTTTTTCTTCCATCATTTGATCCATTTGGTAATACCAGGTGCAACAAATGGCATAGGAAAGGAGACAGCTAGAGTCCTTGCACTAAGAGGAGCAAAGGTGATCTTGCCAGCAAGGACACTGGAGAGTGGCATGAAGGTGAAAGAAAGCCTTGCAGAGCAAATTCCTAGCTCAAAGCTCCATGTCATGGAAATGGATCTTAGCTCCCTTGACTCTGTTCGCAGCTTTGCAAAGTCGTTCAACTCGTCTTATAAGCATCTGAACGTCCTCGTGTATGTATGAACATTTCAACATCACTTACTGAATTGCAAATGTTTAGGAAGGAAAAAGTGTATTACTGAACTCACTGTTGTTTTTCTCTGAAGAAACAATGCAGGGATAATGGCCTGTCCTTTTGGGTTATCCAAAGATGGAGTTGAGCTGCAATTCGCAACAAATCATGTTGGTAAGTATGGTGCACAGAAGCTCATGTAAGAGATATACCGGATGCGGATGAATTATCACTTGTGATTTTTTTTTTGATAAACAGGGCATTTCTTACTGACAAATCTCCTTCTTGACAAGATGAAAGTGACGGCTAAACAAACTGGTTTGCAAGGCAGGATCATAAACGTATCTTCCACTGCACATCGAGGAAGCAATGGTTCATGCTTCGATCTAGACAAGCTAAACGACAAGTCGAAGTTAGCTATATAACTTTGTTCTTCATGCTGACTCAGTACATCAACTTGAACTATTGCTCTTACGATATCATGAAAATTTTCAGGTACCGTCCATTCCAGGCATATGGACATTCCAAATTAGCAAATATTCTACATGCAAAGGAGCTATCCAGGCGTTTTCAGGTCTGTAATCTTACACATTTCAACAATTCATGAAAAAAAACTAGACTCAAGAAAAGAGATATCCGTGCAAGAAAACCTTTGTTAAAGTAGTATTAGCAATGCACAATTAGCATACAATTCTCTGCAGATTGATTTCTCCAGTTGAACACAACTTGGCACTCTTATAATCTAATATCTCAGGGATTTCTTGTTATAATTCAGGAAGAAGGATGTAATCTGACTGCAAATTCCTTGCATCCTGGAGTAATCGCCACCAACCTTCCTCGCCACATCCTGACAAACGGTAATGCAATCACAAATTCCACAAGATACACATATGATTGAAGAACAAAACTTTAATTAAGCAATGGTTCGATGCAATCAACATCGTCAATGTTCTCTCTCTGCAGGTGTGCTGATATCAATCTTTTCAGTGATGAAACCCTTTCTGAAGAGCATACCCCAGGTAACAATAAAAAACATTCTTTACAAAATGAATAACAACAATTTCCGAACAAAGGATCAATGTTAAAATAATCAATATTGCAGGGAGCTGCCACTAATTGTTATCTAGCATTACATCCTGGTGTGAAGGACGTGTCCGGCAAACACTTCGCTGATTGCAACGAAGTTACGCCGACGGCTGTTGCGAGAGATGCAGAGCTAGCAAAGAAGTTGTGGGAGTTCAGTGAAGAGCTCACTAGTGGAGAGCAGAAACTAAAGGGGAAGGTAGCGACCTGAAGTCGGCAACGACATTGAAGATGGCAGAAGAGCAGATTCGGTGGATTGAAGGTATGCTATGAAATGCAATGGAATGGCATCGGTTTTAGGGGAGAAGTGCCGTATTGGGAATTTGGTGAGGCTAGAATGTCATTGAAATTTTGCTTGTACTAGGTAGTATTATGTATTTTATGTATACCACTCCTGTTCCAAACTTGTCCCCAACCATGTCATCCGATGATGATTGTTCCCATGTATTTTTATTATTTCTTTTCCTAACATTAGGTGTGAGGTTGGAGGCTCTAAGCAGTGATATTTGTTGAATTTTTCGAAGAAGAAAAGCGTCCTAAAAAATTACGTAAGTGAAGGTTATAACTGGTTAGTCTATTCAACAGTTTTAGTAGAATTCGTGTAAAAAAACAGTTTTGTAGATTTTACTACTAGCTACGGATTTTTCTTGAAATTTTTATATGCCTCCTGGTCAGTGGGTTGTTTGGTTGTATGAAAAGAAGTAACTAGATCTATCTATTTTTAGGAGATTCTATTCTTTCAATTTGAGGAAGACATGTAATATAACTTATAAGCCCTTGGTGGAAACAATGGATATTGCTATTTTCTAACCAGCCATAAATAGTGTCTGTTTTGGGGTGGTATTTTTTTAAAGTAGTCTTTTTTTAATCAATCTGGGTATCAGTGTAATTCGCAGTTGGTGGACATTCAGATATTATAATAATTGGTTGTAACTTTATTTTAATTGTTAGCATGAAATTAATTATGACTTATCCTGATGTAAATATTTTGCAAAGTGAAACTTATTATGATGCACCTTGATGCAAAATAAAGGTATGTACTAATTCTGGTGTAAAATAAAATAAAGTACGTTTTACCCTATTGTAAAGTTTAATTTACTCTTTATTTACTCTTTATCCACATCTTACACAAAATCTCTTTCAATTTCCAATAGGGGGTATCACTCGACAAATCATTACTAAAATCGATCAAGTATAACAAGGATGCAGCATGCATATGTATCGTTCAAAACCAACAAGTAATTAAACTACTCTTAGCAAGAGTCCGCATGCAACATGCAAGTATAAACGTGGATCTCAAGGCAAATCTAAACGCTAGTGAATCGAGTGATTTTGACCGGAAAATCACTCTACAGATCATAAGATCATTAGCAAAATCGTTTCCAGAATTCCAGTATACACTATGCACTTTTAGTTATAAGCTATATATATCCACTTAACACGTACGCGTTTAAAATCAACCTCAACAACACAATGGTCTCTCCACTAAAACGAAATACTACTACAATTGAGTGTGCAAACTGTTCATGCCCATCATGCTTTACATATGACACACACAAACAGTCTCCAGCTGATGTAATCACCTGGGGCTCTCTCTCATCCTCACCACGCAATTAACAAAACACAAAAAAAATGCTTCCTTTTCTCCCTAAAATCCTTCACTCCTTGCTTGATCAAGATCGATCATCAATGGCGACATGCTGATCAAAAGATCAAAAGAACCAGCTTCCAGTGGCCACCTCTGCTTCATGCCGCTCCCTCGACGACTCGGCGATCCTCCTGTTCAAGCGGAGATTGAAGGAGAACGACGACGAGGTCGATCGCCGGAGTCCGCCCGGCTCGCCGGCGTCCGACCTGAAGCTGCCAGACGAGCTCGATCCACCGGAGCCGGACGAATACCCGCCGCCGCCGCGTTTCTTCCCGCTGCCTTTCCTCCGTAGCATCGGGATCGGGAAACACCCGTACGCCGGCGCCGGCGCCGTCTCGTCGTCACCTTCACGCACGGCGGCGGCGGCACCGTACAATTCCGGCTGCGGCGGTCGAGGCGCGAGGTCGAGGAAGGCGGCCGGGCGCGGCTGGTAGCGGCGCCGCGACGGCGAGACGGAGGCCGACCGGCAGGAGGCGGCGGCGGCGGAGGAGAGGCGAGGGGAGTGGTAGTACGGCGACGGCGAGGCGGACGGCGACGTCATGTACGGCGGCAGCGCCAGCTGCTTCGTCCTCACCTTCGCCAACGCCGGCGTCATCGTGTCCGTCTCCGGCGACGGCGACACGGCGGCGGCGGCGCTCGCGCTCCTGGTGTGCTTGGGAGTCCCCGGACAAATCTCCCATTTGAATGGGATCGCTCCCGCCCTCCTGAATGATTCATCCATTGCCGCCATCTCTTCAAAATTAAATCTTTTTCTTCTCTCACTGTCTCTTTAGATATCTGATTGCAATGAGATGATGAGCTCAATGATCGCCATGGAAGGATGGCAGTTGCTGCTTTTATAGGGCGATTTGTAAGAAGATAAAGCTGTAATTCAGGAGTGATTAGAGGAGATGAAAGTGGACTAATGGAGGTAGTGGCAACTTATCTGAACTTTTTTTTTAAGTGGATGGAGATGGAGATTGCAACACTACCGGCCGGCCGTTTGGCACTATCTCTTGCATACTTGCATGCGCCCATGTTCGTCTTGACCAAGTGTCGCTCAAACAAGACAAAACTGCGACGAAATCCGGATAGTTTTCTATTGGGGATTTCAGTGGGTCGGCGAATTCTGTGCGTGTTTCAGACTTTCAGTTCGGCGCATGTTGGGAGACGTCGTTTTCAGGTTTGACCGTACACCAGGGGCGAAGCACGCACGTCGATGGAATGGAGAGAGAGGAGCACAACTTTCTCCGGTGATTGGGTCGGCGGCTTGGGTGATTAGATTTCATCTTTTTGGTCGTGACTCGTGACATGTGAGACGATGCAGAGTGTGTGGTTTCTCTTGTTCAGATTGTGATGGGTTGGGTAATTGGGTTCAGATAGTGGGATGCTGCCGATTTGGTGGTGTGAGTGGCTGAGTGCACTGGTCTAATTAAGGTTGGTACGCGACAGTGCGACACGCATGCAGGTTGTGTTTTTTTTTTCTTAAGGGTACATGGCATGTATGTAAAATTGGTTGAAACGATTTTAAATGTCAGACCAGTTAATTGGGTTTGTATGGGTTGAGAGGATTGGTAGTTATTCGGGTGTTTCGTTCTCTGCTGAATATTTATATTCAGACGTCAAACTTAATATTAGACACAATTTTGAACTAAAATTTTAAACAAGCGTCAACTTACCCGACAATAATTAAGGAAACTAGAATATACCTTTAGAATATATTAAACTCTATATCTTAACCATCGATCGGGTTATAAATATAAGGCTACAAGAGCACCTATAGAAAAAAAAAGGATGTTGAATAACAAAATGACTAAGCGCAACGTGTCAGGTGCTGAGAATCCGAGATAATATATATCTCAAATATCAATATCAACCAAGATGATTGCTAACCACGTCTACCACAAGGTGCGCCCCCATTGGCTCTGGTGATGTTTATGAACGTGTAGACTCCGGTTTCGGCCTGCGATGTGGTACTAAAAGAAAACAAGGAAAGTCCACCCACGATTAGGATTTCTCTATTCCTGGATTCTGCCCATAATACACGCTTTGGAATTCAAGCCTACGTTGGCGGCCAGATGATGCAGAATGCTACTATTGCGCAGATTGTGATAGGTTGAGAATTGAGACTGTGCAATGCTGCCGATTTTTGGAATTGTGGGAGTGGCTGGCTGATCGAGTGCTCTGGTCTATGGTTTTTTTTTTTAATCGTTTGTGGACTAAGGTTAGCTTGCTTGCGAGTTGCGACAGCAGGTTGTAATGCTTTCATAGTGTACATGCACATATATGCAATTAAGTTGGTTGAAATGTTTTGGCCAATTTCAAATGTGAGACTACTTAATGATTTTTTTATATCATTAAGTAGTCTTACATTTGTAGGTAGTTATATATTAGTTTGTTCCATTGTTTGATACACATTTGGGATTAGTTGATTTTAACACATCAACTATTGTGTTTGTTTAAAATATACCCGTTGACTTTAAACTTGGTTATCACATCCCCTTAACTATCAAAAACTTTTATTTTACCCTTCCAATACGGTTTTTATCTATCTAAACCAGTTTTCACTTATGTGGCAAGCCCAGTCAGCAAAAGTATATAAATAAATTAGAGCGTACATGTTAGGGCCTTTACAGTGGAGGCCATCTGGATGGAATGGCCTCAACCAAAAGAAATTACATAGAGGATGAGGCCACAGCTAAGATATTGTGTATCCAATGCAAGCCACTCCCACAACATTTTGTATTTTAGCCCCTGACAGCCTTTTCATTTTATGGGTAAGCCCTTAATGTTTTTCAAATTTACATATAGGACTAAATTTTACACTAAAGTCCCCCAAAACCAAAAAGTAATATAAAAGTCATCCCCAATCTGCCGCCATCTCCTTCGTCCTCCTTGTCTGTGAGACGGCACCATTCCTCTCGGCGGCGGCGCGCGGGCGCTGAGCTCCCACCGGTAGGTTCCATGCCGTTGCTGCCGCTGCCTCGAAGGCGACACGCGGGTTCGAGACAGAGCAACTACGAGGCAGGGATAACTGGATTCTACGGCTTTGGGGGGGGGGCGGAGATCCATGTATGCGAGCTCCCGGCGGCGGGATGAATTGAGGACACCGCCGTCAACCCCTTCCTTCTCGTCATCTGGGCGCCGTCGCCGTCCCCTCGGAGTGCACCAGCGTCGAGGAGCGACCGTGGTGGGGCATCGTCATCTCCTCATCGTTCCCTGCCGTCATCCCCTCCCTCCTCTTTTAGACACCACAGCCGTCCCCCTGGCAGAGATCGACAGGACAAACTCCAATGGCCGACAAGCGACCGTGACAGGGCATTGATGCGGAGATCCACCTGAGCTCATGCCAATGGCATGGATCGACGGTGCCGCCTGGCCACCTCCGCGCCCTTGCTTCGTCCCCTTCCTTCCATCCATTGCTGTCTCTTTCCCACTCCTCCCGAGCCGGACGCCGCCACCCTCCCTCCTCCTCTTTTGGGGGCCTGCGGTCGATGAGCTCCGTTGTGAGAACTTGACGACGATGACATGGCGGCTACCACTTCCCCTCCTCTCCCCACTGTCTTTCTCTCTGTTAGGCGGTGCAGCTTGAGGCGAGAGTGTCGTCATTGGCGGCGGCCTAAGACCGCGATGGAGCTCGAGGACCGAGGCTATCTCCTCTCTGCCATTTTGGTTCTCTCTCTTAGTTGCTCATTTTTCTTCTCTGATTCCCTGTCTTCTTGACAAGGATGTTCGTGTCCTATATAGGACACAAGATCCTTGTAGAACTTGTGTATGGCAGAGGTGACAATTTTTATTCTACGTGGTGGTCTAGGGCCAGCCTAGAAAGCTGGCTTTCATAGTCAAAGCAACTATAGCAACTTAACGAGTAGCTCTAGTAACCTTTTTGGTGAATAAACATGCAAGGACACGACCTCCACATAGTGAGGAGTGGTGGCACATATATAATTTGTGGTGCTGCTTAATTATGACCGTGTACACTAAATGAAAACAATAAAATGCCGGTCACCAAGGCTCAAGATTGTGATCTCTATTCCTTTGATTCGGCCCAGGTTAGGAAGTTCATAAGAACTTTAATCTCATTATCCATTAATAAAAAAATGCCCCAAAATTAAATAAGAAAAGATAAGTTTCTATGATGTTTGATGGTAATATCAATTAGACTTAGATATAATGGAAGCAAACTTGCCTGTACACAAAAATGGGATGCATATACACACCTTATGATTCCGGTACATAGTGTCACGCCATGCCTCCGGTAGGTAGGCTTGAACGATCGAGGTAGGTTGCATCATAGGCATCAGCTTGAATGCACGGCCCTAGACGGCTGGACCGCGTGCCTGGTCCTTGGTCGAGGTTTGCACTGACTGGACCGCCATGGTCGAGGTAGCTAGGTGCCCTCCACCGTGGGTGAAGCAGACGAGAAACCACACCACACAGCTTGTGACCACCATCGGAGCTGCGTGATGCGTTGGCAGGCCCAGCCAAGAAGTGTCTCCAAGAGGGGGGATCGGCAGATCGAGCTCTGCCCGATCACAATTGCAGAATCCAACGGATCAGAATAAAGTTTTTTCTTTTTTAAAGAAGGATATCCTTATCGCCTGTCAGTAAAAAAATATTTTTTGCACACAGTGCATGTACTTTAATCTATGTTTGTAAGCGGAGCTCCTGTAGTCCACCTGCAAAAGTAATTCTTATGTTTTGGAGCAGTTAAAAAAGTTTTCGAACGGATGGGTTGAGAAACGTACACGGGTAGGGTGATGATTATGAACGGTTTTATCATAACAAGGAACGCAACATCGTTTCATACTTAGGCTGTGATCATTTCGCTTTTTCAAATAAGCGGTTGACACATGAACGAAGTAATAAAAATAATTTAAATATTACAATGAAAAAAAATCTAATTTCAAAATTAAGGTTGAAAATTCAAATTTTATCTATGAACAGGGGCGAAGCCAGGATTTAGTGATTGTTTTAAAATGTTTCGATAAATTTTATTGATTATACACGCATGTGCATAAACTGATATAATATAAAAACATGTGATTAGTCATTAAGTAACATTAATTTAAATTTGAAGCACACATGGTAGATGACAGAACATCATGATAATCGTTTTAACCGGGTGCAATAATCAATGCTTAGATAAAGTAAAGCATGTAATTAGTTTAGTTAGATTAAGTATTGAATTAGCAAGCTAATTAGGGTAGTTGATACGGCGATGGGGTGCCGGGTAACCTCCGGCCCCTCTTGGCTCCTGGCTGTGGAAGATAAGCAAAAGCAAAACGATGGAAGTCTTACTGTGACTATGTTTTTTTTTTTCTGGCAAAACACATTCCACCGTCAACAAATTATCAACCATGCATCGGGGTGATCGGATCATTAAATAGCAGTGCGGGTCATTCTCACGTGCTGGCTAGGAGAAACAACTGCGTGAAACAAGTTCTCTAGAAAGAGCTTCTTCCCAGAAGACGCATGTTTAAAAGCGTGAAACAAATAATCCGTTGCAATAATACAGCGAAGTAGCTAGAAAGAACAATCACATAGGAGATCGAGAGAGATTTCCATTCAAAGCCAACCGAGACATCCTAAATCAAATTCTCGCATACGAACACTTTGCACGAAGCAACCTCTCAAACTCCCCCAAATTAACAGTCTCCATACACACGATCACCCTCACATCGCCGCCACCACCACCACTGCCATCCATCACATAAAAATACCCACCGGACGAACACTCCACAAGCGACATTGCCCCAGCCTTCCCCCACCCAAAATCCACATCATACAACGGAATCCCCAACCAACTATTCACCCGCAACTCCGTCTCCGGCAAGCTGCCATGGTCAGGCCGATCAGGCATTCCTGAAATCTCATGGTAATCAATCCCCGACCGCAGAATCTCATTATCCTTATTCAGTCGCCCCATCACAGCCTTAATTCGGGCGGCTATATCAGCAAGCGTCCCGGAGACGATTTCTTTCACAATTCCAGACACGCAAACCTCGATCACCCCATTGCCGAAGTAGTGATCCGGGAGATTCATGAGACGGCGGATGTTCACCGGAAAACGGACGCGCGTGCGGGAGTTTAACGGGAGACGGCGGGCGGCGCACGCGCACTGCCATAGAAGGGCGGTGACGGTGGCGTAGGTGCTCGCATTGTTGGTGATAGATTTGAGGATTGCGAGGTGGTGGTTGGAGATGGAGAGGATTTTTGTGGTGGTGGGGGTTGGGTGATGGTCGTGGAGGTTTAGCTTTGGGCAGAATATGTGGAGGGCGTCTTGGTGGATGATTAGTGGGGAGCGTGCGTGGATGAGGGTGTGGTCGTGGCAGGGTGGTGAGGTTGCGACGGTGGCGGCGGCGGCGTCCCGGCAGAAAGCGGCCCATGTTTGTAGGAAGTTGAAGTTGCTGTGGCCGTCGACGGCGCCGTGGTGCGCCGCCGTCCCTAAGGCCACGCCGCCGCACCTCAAGAAGGTCACCTGCAAGAATGAATTACTAATTTTGTTGTGTTTGTATTTTAAAAGAGGACTTTTAAAAATGGCAAAAATCTAAAGGCGGGCCTCGTCGGTTGGTCTAATCTGCCGAAATGCAGAATATGCTTATTTATAATTAAAAAATAACTTGTCGGCAAAAATTAACATAGATATGTTATTTCTTTTTAGTACTGATATCTCGAGTTACTGTTTGTGAGTGTAAGAAAACTCTTCTCTTTAAAAAACAATGCTAAAAGTTTTGATGAAAAATCTCTAAAATCGAGGCTAAAATTAAGTTTAAAAATTTAAATTTTTCTTCAACTTTTAATCCGAAGGGAAAATCATGGGAACGTGAGAACTCAACTGAGAACCTAGGTACTAGTATAATCACAATGTTCGCATCCAAGCAAATTACCAGATTGAATACAGACGAATTAATTAAAAACCGACCTGTGCGACGACCAAGGGAGAGGGTGACTCAATACGGGGGATGAACAGCCTCTTGAACTCCGGAGACGGCCTGAGATCACTCATGGCGTCATCAACGGTGAGCTCCGATCGAGCCACCACAAAGAACACCCCCTCGCCGTTGCAATCAATCTCCGGCCGGCCGTCGCCGTTCACGCGGAGACGCCCGGCGAGGGGGTAGAAGGCGACCAATGCTCTGGCCATGGCCGCCTTGAGCCTGCCCACATCGAAGAAGCCATTAGCCGCGGCGTCGACGACGCCATCTCGTCGGTAGAAGTGAACGAGCGCGGTGTGGCCTCCTCTGTTGGAGAGGACGATGTCAAGGGGAGAGAGCCAGAGCACTTGATTCGGTGTCTTCTCGCTTGGCACTACGAAGCAGGACTCGATCTCTTGTGTCTCATGGCTGGCCAGAGGTGAACTCATTGTCTTGCTTGTGAGTAAAAACACTTTTTGTTGGCTGGGAAAGCTGAAACGATCGAGTAGAGAACGCTTGTAGCTATATAATATCAATTCACATCCACTATATAATATCAAGATATATAAGTTGTAGCTATGGGGTACCCATCACCCGTGCATTTATTTGTAGCTACGGTTCAGCACGGGATGGGACTGATCCGCCCATTCTTCACCGACAATCCGATTCAGCGCGGGCAGGTGCAGATCATTCATAAGATGCAGACAGGTGCAGATATTTTAGTACTACCTACGTTCAAAATTGTAAGATGTTTTAATTTTTTACATAACGGTTGGTTATTCGTTTTATTTAAAAATTTAGTGTAAATATAAAAAATTGTTAGTTATGCTAAAAGTATTTTTGATAATAAAATAAGTTACAAACAAAATAAATAATATTTTCATAATTTTTTAGAATAAAATGAAGGATCAAACAATACAAGAAAAAAAATCAAAACGTCTTACACTATGAAACGAAGGGAGCAGGCAAGAAGAAAACTGTGACCACGCATGGCAAAAACTTTACAATATTAATCTTGCCTCTTGAGTATCCTGTGAGAACGGAAAAACCAGAAGAATTTGTGAGGGTATGAGAGATTAAGCTATCAAAAAGATGGTGTTAGATTCAACATGACTACTGACACAACATTTTTTTCTGCACAACAACAGCATGCTATGACTATCTGCATTGACATATGTAAAAACATTATATCTTCTAATTTTACAAACAGAGGTAGCTAAGCCTCATTACGAAGTGTCTGGCTTACACCGGATGATAATTCTAAGAACTTTTTGGGCGAAACTTCCAGACGCGGATGTAGTTTTCGCCATGAGTGGTCACAATTTTCTTCATGCCTACTGACAGGCAAGTGATCTGAGGGCGCAGGCGTGTGGGAATATTGTCGAGCCGTGCATCTGGAGCAACCTGGCGGACACTTTTCTTTTCAATCTGCTGACGGGAGCTGGATGCTGATGCTGCTGGGCGGCCCGCATCAACGATGAAACTTCGGATGATTTCACCGGTTCTTTGGCATATCAAGCGAAGCACACCATCAATACCGCCGACTGCCAGCGTTACTGTGTCACCTGGCAAGTGATGTGTGCTGTAGATGACATTCGGGCTAACTCTGTTTTCCCAGAGAGGCCTCAGGGTCCTGAGCACGAATAATAGAGAATATAAGGATGGCTCCAATGGAGCTCACAGCTATGACTCTGCAGTACAACATTAGCAGTTTAGCAATAAGACATGTACCAACATTCTTGGCATGCACAAACTAAAAGCAATGTGAAATATTTAGACTCCATAAACATCACGAAAGTGCATGTGATGAAAAAAAATCTCGAAACGATAAACTTCACAACATGAACCTTAGTTTCCCTATAAAAAGAATGTTATTCACAACATTTAATGTTATTCACAACATTTAATATATTTGGAAATTTGAAATGAAGAAAACTATTAATCTGCTACGTTAAATAATCTGAACTAGAACTAATCGCTTAAACAATTACTGTAAACTAAATAGAAGTTTTCCATAAACAAATAAAGCATACTCCCTAACTCCCAGAAGACTATATAAGGTATGGAGCATGGAGTAGTACAGACAAAGGCAAATTATTTATGTAGGCCATGTATCTGTCTATTCAAATTCTCCCTACTGAAAGTCTCATACTAAATTAAACGCATAATAAAAGACAATACTAACGTTCATGATATGTTCTGTAACACTCGAGGGAAGAGCTTCAGTTATACACAGACCAGACAGCTCTATGATGGTAAACTAGTTATACTGTCACCTAATTATACCAACCTTAAGTCCCAGCAGTGTGCATAACCAGCAGATGAACCGGCAAATATTAACTGCCCACTTGTGCTGAATGACAAGCATCTTATTGCTGAAATCATTTTAAAAACATGCAGTTAGCTCATTACTCATAAGCTCGCAGCACTAAAAACCTCGTATACTGGAATGGATTTTCATTGGTGTCTTCTATCTTAAAAGATTTGGCAAGTAAATACTGCCAATAAATTCTTAAATATAGTTTCAATCATTGAGCTGATATGAGATTATAAGGCATATCTTTGTAAAAAAGAGTTGGATTAGACTGTCACTCAGCATCACTGCATTTTGCTAGAAAAAATGCTTTTTTTTTACAGTGATGCTCAGCTCGAGGGGAAAAAAGGAATACTACATAACCATATATTAGCTTGTTATGTAAACTATTAGGTATATACTGTCATTTCTTCTCAAACTTTTGTTGAACAAGCACTGTGCTGCAGGTGTATTCTTTTGTTTGACTGATGAAAATGGTATTTATCATGGTACTTCAGTAGCTCTGATCATTTTCCACATGGAAACTTCTAGTCATAACTAAAGAGACCAAGAGCATCCCCAAACCCCATAACTCATCAACAAATGTTAGTCCAGCCCATGCTTATGATTTAGGTTCAATTGAAGGGGCTACCTGTTGGTGCAAAAGCTGATTTCAGAACACCTAACTTCTGTCCAGAGTGTTGATCTGCAATAGCTACATTTCCAAATGTAGAACCAGCAGCAATGAGCTGGTCATCTGTTATTGTCAAGCATGTCAAGGGAGATGAGTGAAGCCTGTGTAGCAGAGCAAAATAGGCATAATAAGATTACTTCTATGTCATTCTCAAAATAGGCATCATAATATTACTTTATAATTATTATCCTTCGAAATTTGTCAGGTGTATATAATGTGTCATTCTCATAGATAAGTTATATTTAAACAAGTGTTGTTTCTCAACTTTTCTGGACATACTAGAGGCCCATGTAAATATCAAACTAGATATAAGGTCAAATGAGACTGTACTGAGGTTTAGAGTCATTGTAAATCTATGTAAAACATTCAAGAGAAGAAAAACATTAATGAGCTGCACATTAAATTTTTTCATAGATTACTTCTCATTGTAAATATCTAGAGACATATCTAGTTTTACATAGATTTAAGGTCAAATGAGATTGTACTGAGGTTTAGAGTCATTGTAAATCTATGTAAAACATTCAAGAGAAGAAAAAATTTAATGAGCTGCACACATGCATTGATAAACAACACGAAATTATAACTCAGAAGTGAACTGAAGCTTATATCACAGTAGATTAATTATCAGAATCAAACAACTGAAAGGAACTTTATTCATATGATATGTTCCTGCATACTCACCGGTAGATGCTTGAGCAACTCCTGCTGTACATATCATATACAAAGGCTCTGCCATCCTCGCAACCAATTACAACCTCTGGATCGGCATAACTGTGGAGCAAATGAACAATGGGGATTAAAACTATCAAAATCTTTTATTGAATAATGTGTGCATGGCACATGAGCCTATGTATTAATCATGTTCCTCTGTTATAACATGCTTTTAAGAATAATTCACTAATTTTAGTAGTATATGTAACATCAAACTTTTCATTTGTTTGAAACAAAAGACATGCCATTTTACAAAATTAAACCAAGCCCCTCACCTCATGCATAAGCCATGGTTGAATGAGGCTCCATGAGACTGAAAAATACTTCTCGGCTCACTACGTCTCCATATACAAAGCTGGGAGCTAGTCAAACCTACAATCTTCACAGAGGATTGGAGTTTTGTAACATGTAAACATTAAGTCTAAAGATATAGTGTGGTTCATAAAAGAAATCAAAGTTATTTGAACTTGGTTTACTGCATGTCTGCATCTCCATGATAAACAGAACAGCTCATACATTGCAACTATTAGAATCACCAATTCAGGCTATGTTATTAAGGACAATGCTAATATAGAACATCTAAGAATACTTATGTAAAGTGCAACCTAATGCATATAATGGTAAATATGTCCAACCTACAAAGATTTCCAGGACAAAACACATTTGGTGTATCATGAGGGCTGAGGATATAACGAACTTATATACGCCCGCCATTTTCCTATATGTTGACCACAATCATGGGAAAAGGATACACACCTACCAAGAGTCAGCAACTAAGCAATCATTTCCATTATGCTTGGTTGAATCTGACGTATATATAATCGATTTGCTTCATAAGTAGTCTATTTTGCAGTTTCCATTCACATTCAGAATAAAGAAACATAGTGCTAAGGAAAAGGCAATCAAATGCTAATATCTGCATGAATAAGAGGCTTAAATGTGTGGCTGGAATTTCTGAGAGAGAGGTGAGCTACAAAAGGCATTCATGTACATAGTAACAAAACACTTGAAATTTCATACGGAACCTTTAATTGAAATTAAGGATAGAAAAAATATTTACAGTAAAAAATTTATTATAGCCCTTCATGTCAATGCACAGGCAGCTACATATCAAGGACAGAAGGATCAAACGCTACCCACATCGATTACCTTATTTTCATCAAAATCAAAGTCAACCAGCATTTTGGTATTTGGAACGATGTACTCATTCATGAATTTGCAACTTTCAGCAGACCAAAGTCGGAGAATCTGGCAAAGAATAAATGCAGAAAGGATGAGCATGGTCATGAGAAGATTGATGACAGTATAAAATATATTTTTTAAAGCAGGACACACTAAAAATCCTCAGTAACGTTTTAAATTATCTAAAAACTTTGCAATGCACTCAGGCAACCATGGTTTCCAATCATATCATGTCATGTTTCATATGACATTCTGCATCACTATAACATCATCTGAACAGCGAGAGTGCAAGACCAATGACCACACCCCTATTTAACATACACATTTCACAATACAAATTTCTTTTCATATATCTGGCATGCGAAGCTTCTAAAAGGACATAGCAAAATTATGTAAAACATATACACTATTGTTTATATTAATGCAAACGATAATACAATTTATGCTTTACTTTTTTTTTTTAATTTCAAAGAACAGTCATATGAAGCATAATAAGATCACATGATGCAAGGCTCACCTTATCTCCAACTCCAGTTAAGATTGAGCCACTCTTCATACGGCATATGGTGGCCCTGAAACAAGAAATACACCAAATTGAAAGAGAAAAATATGGATAATGAGCCAATGTCCCATCAATGTAGCTCAAGAAAAGAAGATACTTTGGTTAAAATCGAACAATGTGAAAAACTTAAAAATGTTCAATGAATTGATAGTATATGAGAACTCTTGTAGTTGATATCACCAATTCACTATGCACAATAAGCAGCCTAAATTCAAAAGACCAGTATAGTAGGGGCTTACCTGTTGGGATGACCTATCCACTGATAAACTTCAGCAGGACCTCTAGAGAAAGACGATGCATGTTCATCAAGTGCAAGCTCCTTGAAGTAACTCTTTACTGAGATATTAGACCCTGAATTTCTCGCTTGCGGATTCCTCTTGTAATATAGATCCCTCATTAGATGAGCTGTGTCAATAATTCTGTTCCTATCAACCAAGAAGATTAGAAGAAGTGCAAGTTTTAATAAAACCTGATAAATTGCTTGATAACTTAGGAATTTCACAAGGAAACATTCATCTGGTGGTATATAAGAGAAATACGCATGATTAAAATTACCAAATGAAACTGAAATGGTTAGCACCATAATTGTAGAAATAACATTGGTTTAATAGCCAAGTCGCGAACTACTGGATCAATTATGAATATCCAAAGAAGAAACACGGAACACTAATTAGCTCCCTACAGGTAACAAACAAGTGGGATGCTAACTGCATCATCAACAAATGTTACTATGGCCACAACAACTCATCTATCGCACAGTGATTTAGTGTTTTAAGCAACAGTCACTTTGAGGTGTATACCATTTAAGCAAAATCCTGGAACTTCTAGTCATCATTCCTCAATCCTCATAGTAGATGAGGAAGGGACAGAAGAGTAGTAATTGAGGCTAATTCTTCTAATTCGATAGTATATACATGCCGGATTCTACTCTTAATTACCGCAGAAATAAACATCCCTAGCTAAACCCAAACACAAACACCCCGCGTGCGTGGTAGCATAGCAGAAGAAAAGGGAACAAAGGACAGGAGGAGGGAAGGGGGATCCGACCAACCATGTGGTGCAGACGGCGGAGCAGCGGGCGAGATCGAAGTGGTCGTCGAGGCGAGAGAAGACGGAGCGGAGCGTGTCGTCGTTCAGCGCCTGCGCCGTCGACCCCGACCCCGACCCGCCGCCGCCGTTCCCCCTGCGGCGCTTCACTCCCGCGCTCCGGCCCCCGCTCCCGCTCCGGACTCGGCTGCTGCTCGCCTCCATATCCTCCCTCTCTCCGGCGGCGGACGCCGCCGCCGTAGCCGCTGTTTCTGTCTGCGGTGGTGGCCGGCGCCGCGGCGACTATTCAGAGAGCCCATCCCATCTTGGTGGATAGGATTACGGCGCGTTGACCCAGCAAAGTCCGGACCATAATACTGGCAATTAGCCCGGTCTATTTATGCCCATTCAAATTTTGAATCCATTGGTAGCAGTAACCAATGTCAGCCAGTAAATATTGGGTCTATGAATAGGAAGTTTTACAGAGAAGTCCTTGGAAAAACCTTATAACACGAGACAATCATAAGCTGATAAGATTATATCAAATAGAAGTGCTAAAATCCAACTCTCCAAATACTTGTTTGACTAGCCATCTATAAATTTGGCACTCCATTTTTTGGACCTAAAAAACTATCTACTTGTACTCTCCAAACCGACAACTGAACACATACGTAAATCTCTGCTACATGCTCCCTTCATGTTCACATGCCACCAATGGAGATGGGCCTAACCTCGCAGAAATCAATGATGGCTTATGGATATCTAGCTAAAAGGAAGACTAGCAAGATTTAGCCATTTCAGGGAGCAAATTTGCATGCTGGTATGGCAAAATGAATAGCCAGTCTTTTAGAGCTGGTTTTTTCAATATAGTTACTAATTTGGTATGGAGAGTCATATTGGAATAAAAAAATAGGTGATATATCCTAGTGGTTACGTAGACTAACTTTGCAGACCTTAAGGCCTGTAGAAAAAATAAGTCAAAATATGCTCTTAATCAATACTAACTTGTCCAACAATATAAGGATTTCGGTGGAATGGAATGTGACCAAATTTGTTATACTAGACTATGTCATCAAACCCTAAATGCTTATATTCTTGGGCGGTTGGAGTACACGTCATGTCGACGGGTGATACCCGTGACTAGATAAAAAGGGTATTGGTGTACGTTGATGTAAGGACCTACGCAAAACGATATTATTCAAATAGGGAGACAAAGATTATACTGGTTTAGGCCCCTAAGCGGGTAATACTATAATCCAATTTATATAGAATTGATATGGAAAATCCATAGAGTACAAAGGAATAGATGAATTGAATCTGGTGATATCGACGAGATTGTACTCAAGGGGTTCGACTAGCTATCTCGGCAAGTTGGCTTCACGTGCTCCGACTTTATAAACTATGGTGGATGTGTTGGTGATCTGATTTGATGTGTAACCTGAACCCATCAGGGGGTACGTCCTTTATACCGTGAGTTATTTGTAACTCCACGTAATACTCAGAGATGTCAAACTGTGCACGATATAGGAAAGACCCAATCCTCTTCGAGTTGGACTCCATAGTCACCTTATCTGTGACGATATTTTTCTTAGTTTGTAATTTTCCTTATTGTCTATGGAAACAGATCGTATATATGAAGATATACTATATCCATATATTCAATAGATTGTAAGATAGGAGGTATACCTTATCTGTAACCATGACACATCATCACCTATAGACTATATTCTTGCAATAGTTAACGCAGTAATGTTCCTAACCATCTGTCGATGCGTGTGCTCGACACGCAGGGATCCGAGGGACCCCTTTTTGGTTCGGCACAGGGGAATGGAGCAAGAGGGTTCGGATAAAGAAGAAGAAGAAGGTGGGCAGGAAGAAGCCCACAAATCCAACTGACACCGAGAATTATACAGGTTCGAGCCGCCTGGGGGGCGTAATACCCTACTCCTGTGCTAGCACTATATGATGATGTGAGGATTACAAGGATTGGTGTGGTGATTCTTTTGTGCCACAATCAGAGTATCTAACTCTTCGGCCAATGTCTTTTTCTGTTATATGGATGGAGTTCTTTCTTGGTGAGGGGTGGCTGGAGCTGATGACTGAGGTTGGAGATGGGTAGAAATTCTTCTAACCGTGGCTTGGGTTCTAAGTCTCAGGTTGCGAGCTAATGAACTAGCCAACCAACCAACCAATCCCTACGTTGGACTTGGGCCTCCTTTTATAGTGCAAGGGGTCACCACAGTGGTCCTTAGCCTCCTCTTCTCCGTATGGCCTGCTGAGTGAGGCCCTCGGGTTAGATTTTGTACCTGCTCCCTTTGCCACGTGACGACGAGCGAGAGAGGATGTTGGTTGACGTGGCCGCCATGCAGATGAAGTTGGTAGTAGCTGCCCTACCCACTCTGGTGGGGCCCACTTGGCAGTGGCCCATCGTCCAGAGGGAGGGCGGCGTGACATCGTGTAAGCCCACGCCCTCTCCGCCTCGCAGCCGTCTATCACATTAAATGCAACAGCGACGGGAGAGAGGGGCGTGCATGGTCTGTCACCGGGGTCAAATCACGGTCATGAGGGGAGACTTTCATGCCCGCCGTTCACCCGAGGCAGAAAAGCGAGGATGATGATGGCCCCTGACAGGTGCGCCTCACATCGCATTAAATGCGCTGGGGCGTCGTCCGCTAGGGCCTCCTCCTTTCGCCCAGGGAGGTGCGGGTTGATTCCCTGAGGGGTTCGGGTGAGCCCAAGCCCTGTTGTCCTGTGAGTTCATGCCTTCGGGCAGCCCCCGGGTCTTGGAAAGCCACATGGCCACCTGTGGCTAGAGCTCATTAGACCTTCTATAGTACCAGCTCAGAGATGCGTGGTTATGAGGAGGGGCATGCTTGTCTCTATGCACGTTCTGCGCATAACCCCGGACTCATATCACCGACACCATCAATGTATTAAAATAATTTATTACCATCATTTCCCCTTTTAATCACCCTATGCAATAAAATATCGTTAAGTCTATAGAAGTGACAATGAGCCATTGTCATGTGTATCGACTATGTATCTCTTCTTCTTCCCTTGTCTCTTACACGTAACTAAATTTATTTACACGATGGCAATGAAGAGAACCCGCTAATAAATATTGTTCTACGTGTTCTTGCGTCCTTACTGTTTATTATATGGGATTTGATCATTTGAGTTATTCCCTTTAAAAGTTGCATTTTAGAAGTCCTTTTTCGCATATGCAGATGCGTACATGTTTGTATTCTTGTTGAATAGAAAACATGAGCTGATGTTGCATTTAGGGCACATTTGGTTTGTCGTTAATGTTGAATGGGATATGTCGATTTATATTTAGAGGGATATGGTGATCTAGTGTTTTTGTTTGGATGAGTGGATTAGTGTAATATTTTTTATTTGGAGGGACGAATCTAAATTTGGTAATCCAATTTTAAGAGGTAGCATGTGTGTAGGTGCGATTACCATGGTGAGTGTACCCATCAATGTCCCCCTTTGTTTGTAATGGTTCCACAATATAAAAAAGTAGAGAGAAAATATATGGAAAAAATGGAAAAGAAAAATTAAAAAAATTGTTGTCGCCGGTCACCAGATCCCCTCCACCAATGGTTGTGCTTGTCACCTCCAGATCCCCCTGGTCTCCTTCCGCCATGTTGGTCGTCACCCCACGCATCGGTCGTCGTCCAGCGAGTTGGTTGCCTTTCTTTGCGCTAGTCATTGTCCCTCACACCGTCAGTTTCCTTCTGCCGAGCCGGTTGTCGACTTGTCGTCCTTCACTCCTCACTCTGTCGATTTCCCCCCCCCCCCCACGCTGGCCATCGCCCCCATGAGAGAAAAGAGAGGAGATGATGCCATGTGACGATTGCTTCGCCCATCTGGGTAAATTGTAGGGAGTTCTCCATCCAACATATTAGGGAATATTCCTGCTAGACCTGATCCACCCATATTCAGGCAACTTTTTTATTCATTTAGGCTATGCATGTTTGTCAGGAGTCACGACTGTATTCCTTTTATCTTCTTCTATTACACAGCGCACACACTGTTATGCACGTAACAGAGCACACACACAAGCTAGCCGTGGCGGAGCTTGAGTGATCTACTGAGGCGGGCCAAAAAAGTTAATGATATTCATTAACACACTGTTGAAATACTCATTTTAGTGTAAATTAACCGTAGTATTAACACACTCTAATAACATGGCTAATCGTCACATGCTTAATGCACACCGGTTTTCCAGGGCCTATTACTTCCTTCCACAAGAGAAAGAACAAACATTTCAGTTGCTGCTACCCTGGATACTACTACTGTTATGCTGCTAAGCTACTAGGTGTTGCGCATATACTAGCTAAACGAGAACATTTCCGGGGGGAGGCCACAATTCAGTTTGATCGAGTCCCGCTATATGTACGATGATCTGTTTACGATCTTCGTACGATGAAACGGTTCTCAGGTTTACTAATGATTCCAAGGACCAAGGGTGCGCAGGTTCTGATCCCATACAGAAACAAATCTCCACCACTGAGCCCAAATCCAAAGCCCAACTCATCAGGTATTCCTGCCATCGTATATGTTTAGCGGCGTCGGCACGCACAAGACCATCAACAGTTATATTCTTTCTGTGTTCTATAGCCATCCATGCATCATTATGTCATTATGTGTAATTGTTTACTGCTGTTAGAAGTCCCCCTGCCAATCGTATACGTATAGCGGCACCGGCACGCACAAGACCGTGAGTAGTCTTGGCCATCCATATGTATCATCATGTGTATTATTGTCAGAAAGTTCAGGTGTCATGTCCGTTTAAAAAGTTCAGCATGTTTATTCTGACTTCGGTGGAGGTTTAGGTTGTACAATCATTTTAAAAGATGTTTCCTCAGGCCAAAGGAAATCAAGCAAATTAGATGGGCATACCTTCTTCATGTGTAATCTAGATTAGTATTGATCTTTTAGATAAGAGACGTCGACGGGGAACAGGAACCGGCGGACGGCAACGTCGTATGCGTGAGAAAGGTTTAGGTATGCGTAAACAAAGTAGAGGAAGTCGATGAGTCCACATGGGCTTTGGGCCCATGAGCTCCTAGACTCCAGCGTGCGACCTTTAACTCGTGCCGTCTACGCCGTCTCATGCCGTCTGCGTTACTTCGTACTACTATCGTAAAGATAATTCGTACGCACAGCATTTTCCAGTTTGATCTACCCTATCCTCCGCCCCTGCATGCTAGTATGCCTTTACAAATGTTTGAAGGAATGGAAAGCAGTGTCACTTATTTGATCTCCCTAAATTTTTATCGAAAACTCAATTACATGTCCGTAACAATTATGGGCACAAGGATTAATTTAAACACTGATGGATGAAGTATTGCACCCACAGGCCACAGCTCCATCCATCATACGACCGGTGCTTCCTAATCACAACTACGTTCTATGCTCTCAGATGTACGCTCAATAAATAAATGGTATGCATTTTGTCTAAGATTAATGTGGGAATTTTAGTTTTATTTAGCTTCTAGAGATCAAGTGAGGGCCTTTTGAAGAGCCTCTGGTCTGTATTACACCCTAAATCTTAACATACAAACATGTCACGTCATCACACACTAGCAATAATCACCAAAAACATAATAAGCAAGTTGATCACCGTCGGGAGTGAGAACATATCACGGCCATGTATATGCTTCTCACTCTTTAGACTACAATGAAATAATCAGTACAAAAAATATATTCAAAATATTCAAATACCTTGTACAATGTACATCTTCCTCTTACTATTAATATTTCGAAACCAAATTCAAACTATACATACATTAAAGGAAAAAAAAGCTAAAAATATTAACAAGACATATATATGGTTTTGTTGTAAAAGATCTCTTTGGTTTATGAGATTCCTTTTCATGCATGCCTCATCCCTACAAAGGTGCAGGAGCAGGTGAGATAGTCTTATCCGGGAGCCAACTTGACAATCTGTCCAGCACGACAAAACCGGCGGATGTCACAACAGTTACGAATAAGAAGAAAAAATAGTTGTATGCGGAAATGCCGGCAAACGGATACGCCCTCTTGACGGCGTGAGCATGGTGTGGACTACGCCACACCCACACAAACCTCCAAACTGTGCAGATCCTTGAAGAAAACTCAATCAATTTCCCGACGAACACTACCAAACTCACGAGGCCCATGTATACTATGAGGTACAAGATCAGTTCTGCCTTTGAGGTTGTCATCACGGCACGTAAAGCCGCATAAAATGCCAAGACCAAGCTGAGGAGAGAAACCCACATGAAGTTTACGGCTATCGTGGAGGTCTTCCACGAGTCAGAGCGCGACACCTTCCCATAGACGAGTAGGATCACGGCAACCACCGATGTTGCTACAGCCAAGGCGTCGAGGACCATGAAGCATTTGAATCTGAGTTTGTAATTTAGGCTGGCCATGCCGTTATTTCCGTACCCGCCAGGCATGTTAAACCCAGCAGTAAAGGCAACAGTGGCAATGAGTGTGGCCACGACAGCAAGGCCATTGGACATCTTCTCTATCCCCTTTGCTATGTCTTTGCCTCTCCATGGCTTCAAATGATCATGTCTTTGAGGTCGAGGCTGTGCCCCGAAAGCGACCAATGTCACCACAAAGCTTAGCTGCATTACATGCACAAATTAATTAAGATGTGTGTATATCTAAGCTTTTTTATATATAACAAAGATCAAGCAAAACCCTAAAATCTATAACAAATGTCTAATTGACTAATGCTTGGTTATTGCTCACCGTATTGAACAAACTGGTCGATGTCAAAACCAGATCAAGCGGCGTGTGCCCGTCATCATTCAAGACATTGGTATGTACTTTCCCCTTCCGAAGCAGGGCATCCACAATGATAGGCGCACCGGAAACAACAGCAAGGTGGAGCGGCGTGTTCCCGTGCTTGTCCTGCATGTTCAGGAGATCACTCTGCTTGGAGTTCTTTATGGCAAGGGACACGACTGATGAATGCTTCTCTCGAGCCGCGGTATGCAGAAATGTCTCGCCGTGGCCGTCACGAAGCTCTTCGGCATCAGGGAATTCCTTTATGATCTTCTCAACAACGTCGGCGTGTCCCAATCGGGCCGCGACATGTAGAGCAGAGAGCCCATCCGTATCCTTCATATACACCGTGCTAGGTGGCACGACGCGTAGGATTGCTCTCACGACGGAGCGGTTGCCATTAGACGCTGCAAAGTGAAGCGGGGTGCTGCCGTTGTAGTCGACTTGGCTGGCCAGTTCTGGCTTCCATTGCAATAGCAGGTCAACCATATCTGCAAAAATTAATTAACTGAGTTGAGGAACACAATAATTTTGTACATTTATGCTCCAAAGTTAATGATTCAACAAGTTGAGATCAATCTTACCTGAGCTCTGGAAGACGGCAGCGTGCAGAGCGTTTTGCAAGCTCAACCCAACAGATGATGCATCCTGGCATGAGGTAATTATCGCTCTTACAGCAGGTACCGACCCGCTCATCACTGCCAAGTACAATGGCGACATGCCGGCATTGTTCAGTTCGGACGCCATGACGCGCGCTGCGACTAGAGCCTCCACGGCGGCACCATGGCCGTGCATCGCCGCCAGGTGCAGGGCCGTGTCACCGGACGCATTCTGGCATGCCAGGATATTCTCCTCGCATTCCTGCGCCATATGTACCAAAATCGTCACGATGCTGGCGTGCCCTGCACTCGCTGCGCAATGGAGAGGTGTGTCCAGTGTCGAGTTCCGGCGAGAGAGGAAGCCATTGTCGTTGATGAACCTATGGTACAGCTCCTGGATCACCTCGACGTGCCCTTTTTGCGCTGCAATGTGAAGAATAGTGTTCCTCTCTGCCGTCACCTCGAGTAGGTCACACTGTCCATGCTGAATAATGCCTAAAATGGGCACGTGGAGAATTATTATTTTGTTATTGTACTTATACTGCGTTGCAACAGAAATTAACTCGTAAAAGAAATTCAATACTCCCACCATTTCATAATTCATCTTATTCAAAAAGAATTATGGAAGTAAGAATTATTTTGTTTGTGACTTATTTTACTATCAAAATTATTTTAAACATGATTTATTATTTTCTTATATTTGCACCAATTTGATAAATCACCACACAAACATGTAAGTTTAAATTTGACTTCTACAAGTTGTAATAAAAATAACAAATTTAAGTGTGAACTCACGCAGACTAGTTTCAGTTTATAATTTATTGTTTTTGTTATAACTTATAGATGTCAAATTTGTGTAGAGATATATTGTGCATGTGCGCTCCTACACACAAATATTTTTGTTATAACTATTTGAAAGACATGTAATAACAACGGGATATCCCCTCAAGAGATTAAAATCTACCTCCGAAACAGAGGTAGTATCAGTTATGAAGCAGGAGACACAAGGAGAAGCAGATGGATGCCGGTTTTCTCTTATCTATTTGGTTTTCACATGCCATGTTTTTATTGCACGTGGGGTTCTCTTGCTGTCTTGCTTATTTTGTGCTTGCACTGTTATTACACGCTAAGATCAGGGTGTGTTCGGTAGCCTGGCTAAGGTCTAGCCTGGCTTGTATCACTGAACCTGGCCCAACTAGCCCTGGTTTGTTTGGGATTTGGTGTTGTGTATAGCCAGGCCTGTCAAAGAAGTTGTTTGGTTGGATGAATGTTTACCTGCGCAGAGAGTAAAAAGCAATCTGCATGGTAGATTTTTTGGCCACTCCAGTAGGCCCGAGTGAAACGAAGACAAGTCACGTTTCTACTCCGCGAGGCCCTCATCTCCTATTTGCATCGCTAGAGACAGGCTCAAAGTCTTGGGCAACCAACCAAACACTGGAGAACTGCACGCGTTGAGTCTGGTTGAGGCCCCAAGCAGGATACCAAACGCATCCAATGACATGAGTTAGGACTCAGGGGAGGTATGAGATTGGATTTAGGGCCTGTTTGTTAGCTTGTTTTAGCTGCAGCTCCTCCCAAAAGCTGCAGCTGTCAGAAACTGTTCCAAACGTCTACAGTTTCTGAGAATCTGCAATTACAAATTCTGGAAAATGAACAAAGAAGTCTGAGCTAAAGAAATTGGGTTTTAGAGGACCTTTCCAGATTCTCAGAAGCTGACTGCTAAATAGTTGCTTCTCCCCTAACATGCCCTTAGCATTGCGCCAAACAATATTCGATTGGTGATATGGTTAAAAGATACATGAATCTAACAAACATAAATAATGATTTTTTATTTCTTAAAAATAAAATCACATACGACTGGCTTAGGATGTCCTTATGTGATAGCATCCTCTTCGCATAGATGGACCCGTATATAAAAATAGTTATTACATGCCGCTATGTTAACCTAGTCGTCTGTATGTCACATACGAATGCTGGCCCGCTTGAGAAAATGAGTATTTCTATGTACCCATTCTCCCAGTCAGACCGTCAACCCGCCTTAATACGAAAACCCTTTGGCCCGTATGGAAATTGTAATAGTGTTTTGGGATCCTAGCATCGTGGATATGGAGATGATTTCACAAGATAAAATCGATTCTTTTGTTGGTCCGGAGACAATTTTGCCACCTAAGATCAGTTTTTTATTGCTATATGGCTGGTTTTCTTTTCTAGGCTGACTATTGGACCATCAGAGAGAACACGGATGAATGGAACTACACTTTTGTAGAGATATTCATATGCATGCATTTTTTTTTATAAATCTATTTGAGAAAAGTTTCATTATCTTAAACATGTAGCTAATATTAGGGAACAAATTAATGAATGCTAAAAAATAGATGAAAGTCAGATATGCACTAGTATTTGAAAGTAACACATCAGGACATATAGCCGATTTAGATTTGATACTCCACACCTTCGTACAACCTCCACGAGGGGTTTTGCCCCACTGACGAAATGATAGTTTTGTACTCCCTCCGTCTTAAAATATAACTACCTAATCGATTCAAATTTGTCTTAAAATATTACTACTATGCCCACCTGTTTCATCTCCACCAATCACAATCATCCCTCATTTAATTTTTTCACCCACCTTCTTCTCTTAACCAATCATAACTTTTTCTCACCTCAATTTTAATCTCTCAAAAAAAAAGGGCATAAATCTCTATATTTTGAAACGGAGGTAGTATTGTATTATCCAAGAATATCAGAATTTATAATTTATACCGGCAATTGATCAAAATAAATTTTATATTTGGGGATACGGTACAAATCGAATGTATACTAATCTTCGTGTTACAAGTTGTTTCCATAGGACGTTGATTTTGGAGCTAATAATAATAATAAAATATTATAGAAATTCAAAAAAATATTGTAGACTTTGTTGTAGGATAAATTGGATCAACAGATTTTTATCAAACCCAAACGCACCTGTGCCACATGAATTTGGTCTTGTGGAGCACGATGATTACAACTAGTCTAATAAGAATATGATACGCCACAACTACTCCGATATGGCTATTGGAGGTCTCTTGTCCAGAAAGGAACGGGACTAAGAGCATGGCCATTGTATGTTTCACTAGCAGGTACTACGAGTGGACCCCATAACAAAAAAAAGCAATATGCAAAAGAATCTGCATTGTGTTAGTACCCAGCAAAAGGTCCTAGGGTGGGGTCCGCCAGAATTAAAAGGAGGTGTGGTGCCACTGACAGATGGACCCAAATTACTTTCTCTCCTCTGGAATCCGGTACTTCAGTTGGTGTCCAATTCTATCTTAGGACCTGCAAAAATACCCCATGCAATGTGTAGGGCCGGTTCCTCATATTTCTCTCTCCTTTGATACTCCCTTTAAAACATACAATGCACATGCTCTAAATACAAGTCAAGATAGACCAATATTTCAAGGCCACCCTTTTCCCTTTTCTGAAAGGGGATTTTTCTTTTTCTTTTTTTTAAAGGGATTCAAGGTCACCTTGATGTCGCATTATTTCCATCAAACCCAAGACCCAACTTTTTTTAGGATAACTGTTAGCGTGTTCCTATATTAGTGTATACATATTTACTTGTTTGGCAAGCCACCTTGTGCCGATTGCCTCCATCTCTCCAGGGCTTTGTTTCTATGAACCGGTTGAGAGATTTCAGGAGAATCGAGCCTATTTGTACTCCGCATATTTCATCAATACGATCTATTGCGTTGAGCCTACTTCGCTCTCATGGTATTAAATATTTTTTCGCTTTCGCTTCCATCTATTCTGCCCTAGCGCCACATACCTTCCATCGATTATGTTGGCGCCTCCGGCGACGTCCGTCATGCCCACGGGTGCCCCTGACGTCCCCTACTCCCTTCCGGCCGTGACGGCGCCTGTTGTTCATCCGACTGTGCCGTCCCCGCTCCCTCTCGAGTTGTGCATGTCGCCGTGTCCGTCGCAGCGGGCGCCGCCGCACGCACCACGATCCTCGCCAGCACGTCGACCTTCGACGCCGCAAGCACCGCCCACGCCACTATGCTTGCTGATCAAGTCGCGACCCACGTCGCATCTGCCGTTGTCGCCGTCGTTCGCGCGGCCTGGCCGACGACCTCCCCGTCGCCGATGATCGTCGCCGTGACCAACTCCGTGGTCACCACCTCGACGCCGATCAGCCAAGCCCCAGTCTTCGCCAAACCCGTCGACCCGCCGTCATGGCCCTACATCGGAGCCCCCGTCGACCAAGGCTTCTTCGACCACGACCTCGACCCCGACACCATCTCCAGTCTTCATTTGCAAGCCGTGAATGTCCTCAGCGTGAAGTCGCTGATTCCTGTCATGTTGGACATGCACATGGCAAACTACACCAAGTGGAGGGGACATGCTCCTCGTCACGCTAGGCAAGTATGCCCTAACGGACCATGGACCACGTCCTCTCTGACGTCCTGTTCCTCGATCTACCGGATTGGCATCGCATGGACTACGTTGTACTCAGATGGCTCTACGGATCCATCTCCGCCGAGCTTCTCGAGATCGCGCATCACGTTTGGCGTGAGCTCGAGCATCAGTTCCTCGAAAATCAGGAGTACCGCGCCCTCCACCTCACCGCCAAGCTGCACAATTTCCTCCAGGGCGATCTTTCCATCTCCCGCGACTGGCTGATCCACCAGCTCAATGTCAAGAACACCTTCCTCCAAGGCACGCTGCAGGAGACCGTCTATTGCACTCAACCATCGGGTTTCACCGACCCAACCAAGACCGACGTGGTGTGTCGTCTCAAAGAGTCCTCATACAGCCTCAAGCAAGCCCCTCGACCGTGGTACAGCCGCTTCGCCAGCTATCTCCTCTCCATCGGCTTTACCGAGGCCAAGTCCGACACGTCGTTGTTCATCTACCGTCGTGGCACCGAGCTCGTGTACCTCCTCCTGTACATCGATGACATCGTCCTCACGGCCTCCTCCCCGACATTACTTCGTTGGACTATCGGCGCCCTCTAGTCCGAATTCTCCATGAAGGACCTTGGGAGCTTGCACCACTTCCTCGGCATCAGCGTCGTTCGGTGGTCCTCCGGTTTGTTTCTTCACCAAAACCAGTACTTTCATGAGATTCTTGAGCGTGCTGGCATGACCGGCTGCAATCTGTGTTCCACTCCAGTCGACACCAACGCCAAGCTCTTGGGCTCCGACAGTGACCCTGTTGATGACCCCACCGACTACCGCAGCCTGGCGGGTGCTCTTCAGTACCTCACCTTTACCCGGCCCGACATCTCCTACGCTGTACAACAGATCTGCCTTCCCTGCATGATCCCCGGGAACCGCACCTTGCTGCCCTCAAGCGCATCCTGCGGTATGTCCGAGGTACTTTGGACTACGGTCTCTAGTTTTGTCGCTCCGCCACCGACAAGCTCATTGCCTACTCCGACGCCGACTGAGCGGGTTGCCCAGATACACGCAAGTCTACCTTAGGCTACGCCGTGTTCTTAGGTGACAATCTTGTCTCCTAGTCCTCCAAGCGACAGAACACCATCTCCCGCTCCAGTGCCAAGGCGGAGTACCGAGCCATGGCTAACACTGCGGCTGAAACATGCTGGCTATGCCAACTTCTTCAGGAACTACATGCCACCTCCGCTTCCTCGACACTGGTGTACTGTGACAACGTCAGCGCGGTTTACCTCTCCACGAACCCAGTGCAACACCAACGCACCAAGCACATTGAGATTGATCTCCATTTTGTTCAGGATCGAGTTGCTGCTGGAGCTGTACGTGTTCTTCATGTCCCTACCACTTCTCAGTACGCGGACATCTTCATCAAGGATCTCCCTACTTCGGTCTTTACAGAGTTTCGGTCCAGTCTAAACGTTCGGTTACCCGACGTTCAACCTGCGGGGGCGAGTTAATAACTACTCCGCTCTCAATAACTACTACTCTCTTATTGTGAAGCATTAGATTTGAATTAATGAATAGCGCACAGCATCGCAAACACCGTAAAAGCTCCCGCCGTTATACAACCAAGCTATATAGTTTCACGTCGACATGAGAAAATTAAGACAACAACAGTAAAATTATTTTTCTTTGAATAAAAAGCGGCAGTTACGTAACGTGTGTGTTTACTTTGAACTACTTCGTGCAAGATTATATGACGTTGGTCGGTTGGTGAGCTTATACGTCAAAGTTTTAAAAATTAAAACAGAAAGAAGAGGGAGGAGTGCTTACCATCAACCTGACGATGTCCTGCATTACCATGGCCATGCTGCCGTGGTTGCAGAAGCAACGCCATGACCTCCTTGGCTCGCCCGCGGCGTGCAGCGCGGTAGAGAGACGGGCACATCTCCAAGTCATCATCCGCATAATTAGCCGAGCCAGCGGCACGCTGCTGCCGATGCGGATCATGATGATCACTACGCGCGAGCTGGATTACATAATGATCCATATGTGTGGAGCAAATGTTTCTGGATAGCTAGCGAGCGAGCTAAAATATTGATCGATCGATGTGTATTGTTAGTAACCGGCTGGTTGAATTGGCTTAGCTGCAGCCGCATCGATCAGTGAATATATAGAGTACTGTTAGGGTGCGTTTGGTTGGCAGTTAAGGTGGGATAGGATATGGTGATCCAGTTTTCTAATGATATGGTGGTCAAGTTTTATGTTTGGTTGGTGGATAGGATGGTCTATTTTTTTGTTTGATTGGATGGATGTAGTGGGATTTAATGATCCACTTTTTTGTTTGGTTAGAGGAAGTAGGATAGAGAGGTAGGTGTGATCATCATGGGTGAGTATACCCCTCTTCAAATAAATTTTGACAGTAAAAATTATTCTATTATATAATGGAAAGGATGGAAGAAAAAAAAAGAAAAATTTCCTGGAAGTCATCGTCTTCGTCGCATCCTCCGTCGCCTCCTTCCTCAGCGCCATCGTTGCGTCCTCTCTCACCGCCGTCGTCGCCTCCTCCCTGGTTGCCGTTGCCGTCGCCACCTCCCTCGTCTCCAGTCGTCGCCACCAAATCCGGCACCGGTCGCGCCGCCTCCAGATCCCGCTCGCCACCGGTCGTTGCCACCTCCTGCTTCGTCTTCTCCCTCGCCACCGGTCATCCGTGCCGTCGATCGTCGCCACCGCCTGCTTCGTCTCTAGATCTCACCGCTGCTCGTCGCCCTGAGGTGGTCGCTGCCCCGAGCTTCGTCACCCGCCATCCGGACACCGCCTCCTGGCCTCGTTGTCGCCGCCTAGCCCATCGACCGCCGAGGTGAGAAGGAAGATGAGAGAGGGAGACGGAAAGGAGGTGACGCGATTCCTCCCCCAGCTCGGACGGCTGTGTCCAGGCGAATTCACCTGGATTCCCCAATCCTGCATCTAGAGTGAATATTCCCCACCAACCAAACAGGTCCGAAATCAGGCGGCCAAACCCCCATCCACCCAAAACCAGCCAACCAAACACAACCTTATTGTAGCAGCTTCCAACTGCCTAATCTGGACCGAATTTGAGGCTTGCTTTCCTGGTTGCTTCTGCTGCCATTTAATGGAAGGTAGCTATACCGTGTCAAACAAAGTTAGTGCCATTTTGTCTATGATTAATTTAGGAATTCCTAGTTTTTATTTAGCTTCTAGGAGTCAAGTGTGGTATTTTTATGGGCTTCTCATCTACTCCATCCATATGTAAACACAAGCATTATTTTTTTTGGATGGTTGTGATTCACCGTAGAATGTATCACATCCATCTGGAATGCTTATATTCAAATCAAATCCACCAAGTTCACCTTCTGTGTGGAGGACACCACGCCTGCTTTGCACTCTTTAAGTTCCAATCAAAGAATACGGAAAAATAATGAAAATATTCAAATATATACCTTAATATATACTACAATGTACATCACCCTCTTACAATATTTCAAACCCGTATTAAGCTATACTTTAAAGGAAAAGAATGTAAACATTAACAAGGCATACGTTTTTTGCTGTAAAAGATTTCTCTTCGATTCTATACATAATTATCAATATCATTGATATGTTTCTTGCTTGCATGTCTCATCTTCACATTGATGCAGAGGCGGGTGAGATCGATGGTATTATAAGCGGCAAAATGACAATCTGCCCCCCTCATAATAAGTCACTTGTTATTGTCTGGGTACCTACAATTAAGTCCTAATTATTTGACTTGTATAATGAATAGAGTATGTAGAAGTATATTAGTGAAGAAACATAGTTTATTCTTTTGTACTATTGTAGTAGTCTAGAAGTTTACAGTAAATTGAGAAAATGAATGAATACTCGTCTATCCACTACTTCAACTCTATATTATATTAACCCCAGTTAATACTATGTTTATCTCTGTTATACGTACTTTACCACTTTCCATGTGGAAATATTAACACGATAACTAACCTACGAGTGAGTGCTATAACGGTATTACATGAACTTGATAGTAAGAAACACCAATTATTGGCGCCGTGAAAAATATCCGAATAAGTTTTCAGAGGGTTTTGTTCATGAAATAAGTTTTCACAAATAACTAAAATGTAAAAAACTGGCTAACTGGAGAGAGGATTGAATTTGTGGGATAAAACAGCTACGCCGGAGCAGACCTTCAAGCCGGCCAAACTTACAAGATGCGCTAAAATTCTATGCAGAATAAAATATCATCCAGTGAATTATCGCGTGGGTTGTCAGGAGCAACAGGCCGAACCATTTGCATGTGTTTTCATCCTTGTTTAGTGATGGTTCTAGAAGTGTACCTGCAAGATATGTTTTCATCCTTGTTTAGTGATGGTTCTAGAAGTGTACCTGCAAGTGTCCACTAATATTCGATTCGTCGTAGGACAAACTGTTTTTTCAATAGAGATAGGATAAAGTTGTTTTCATATCTATATTACTCCATTCATCTCCAAATAATCTACTTATTTGATTTTTGATGATGTCTCCAAATGATATGCATATTTGTAGCTAGTTTGATCGTTTCTTGTGCGTAAGTTAAGGATCCGTGTATGCATACATGCATGTATGCTGTTGGCGTCTTGCTATTTGTACGTGTGTTCTTCTTCTCAATCCATGTGGCGGGGCCCACGTGTCAGCGGCTGTGGCGGCCCATGCGGCTCTGGTTGGGCCGGCCCATTAACGGGTGTAGTGCTCGCGCAAAAATAAGAGGCCATAGGCCTGGGCTGACATCCCAAGAGGGGGATAGAAGGTATGGAAAAGGGAGAGAGAGCAGATGGTGGCCTGGGCTAGGTAGAATAGGCTGAAAATGGACCAATTGAGAGGGGAGATGAGAAAACTATTTTCTTTTTCTTTAATTGTTGTTAAGTGTTTTAGCTCAACTAAAATTAGTTTAAATGCTCTTAAAATTTCAATCATTTTTTTCAAGCATTTTTAGGCATAAGGAACAATAAAAATTTATTTCAAGCCACAATTTTTTTTGTATTGAGGGATTTTTAATTAGGTTTAGTGCTGCAATAATTTTATAAAAAAAACTCTAAAAATACATTTAAATAATAAATTTAATTAATATAAAATTCATGGACGTTTTACTTAGTACATGGATTATTAAAATTAAATACAACCATCATTTAATTATAGAATTTTTCTCATTTATTTCACTTGTTAATTCTTTTACCCTTTAATATAAATTCTACGCTTAAATTACTATTTAATTTATTGATCCCAAAAAATAAGAGTGTGAAGAACTCTTTGTGACGTTTCATGATTGGCCTCTTATGACAAACTAAATTTCGTCATGATATGACGTTGGGCTAGTTTATGATGATTGTCGGTGGCGGACCCAGGATTAAAATATAGATGGGTCGGAATTACTCATTTGAAAAACAATAATGTGCACCACATACGTATTCGTATTGCATTCATGTAATAAATAGTATACTCAAAAGATCATCAAAGATGGTACCTCTAACTTAAAAATGAAGCAATAATCTTCACAATTGTATATTAAATTCAATGACAAACAGATCAATTTGCAAAAATAAGTCATATAATTCATTGTGGTAATGAACTAATCAAATATCTTGAAAAAAATGTTAGTACGTGACACGTCGTACCGCTAATTAGTCAATAAGCATTTGTAGATTGTTCTCAAATTCTCAGTAGGTTACACCTTGCTAGTAGCCTGTTACAGAGAGTCAGAGAAGGATAATGGAGTGTTGGAGATTCAGAGTTGTAGAGTCGCAGAGCCAAAGACGAGCTGACAGCCTGCCTGATACCACTGGGATCATGTCGTTTGTTTGTGAGAGCAGTGAGGGCGAGGCCAAGACTTCGTGAGCCCATGAGGTATCGAGCCGATTATGACTTTCTAACCTCCTTGTAGTAGGCTAGCAACTGAGCAGCAAGTGGATTGGTAATTGGAATTGGATCAATTACTCGGTTGCTCGGCATGGTTGTAGGAGGCGAGGAGCAACACAGGGCTGATGCTGTGTGAGCATACCGGACTCGCGACGACAAAGACAAATCGCGACACCATTTTCATCTCTTGTGATGCTAAAACTTGGATTAGTGGACTTGTAGGATGAACAAACTGTCCAAAACTTATGCCAAATGGATACTACATGGGTTGGGAAAGTCTTTGGGACAGTTGGTCGACCCGAACGGTAGCTGGGTCGGACATCCCACCCCGCCCAATGGGTGGGTCCGCCCCTGATGGTTATTAGGATAGTCTTAGTGAAGACCATGTTATTTTCGTCACAAAGCATCACTACTATATACTAAACGTCATAAAACAGAATGGCACACAGTGACGAATAGGTCCATCGTCATGAGAAATTCGTCATATAAGGTCATATTTGTTTATTAAACCAGCAAATGTTATAACAGTTACAACTAAGAAGAAAATATAGTTTCATGCAAATGCAAAAGTACCAGCAAACGGATACGCCCTCTTGACAGCGTGACCACGGTGTCGACTATGCCACACCCGCAAAAACCTATAAACTGTACGGATTTTCGAAGGCTAAATCCACCTCCCGATGAAGAATACCAAAACGATGAGGCCAACATATATTAAAACGAACACGATGGAGCCTGCCTTTGAGGTTGTAATCACGGCACGTACAGCCGTGTAGAAGGTCACAACCAAGCTGACGAGAGAAACCCACGTGAAGTTTAAGGCTATCGTGAAGCTCTTCCACGAGTCAAAGCGCGACACCTTACCATAGACGAGTAGGATCACGGTCACGGCAATCACCGATGTTGCTATGGCCAAGGTGTCAAGGACCATGAATGTTTTAAATGTGAGGTTGCTCTTTAGGTTGGCTGTGCCGTCATCTCCGTATGATCCAGGCATGTTGAACCCAGCAGTAAAGGCAACACTGGCAACGAGCGTGGCCACCACAGCAAGGCCGTCAGACATCTTCTCTATCCTCTTCGCTATATCTATGCCTCTCCATGGCTGCAGATGATCATGCCTTTGTGGTTGAGGTTGTGCCCCGGCAGCGACCAATTGTCACCACAAAACTTAGCGGCATTATTTACATGCACAAATTAAGATGTCTATATATCTCAGGTTCTTTATATAATGAATATATATGCTTGGTTATTGCTCACCATATTGAACAAATTGGTCGATGTAGAAGCCAGATCAAGCGGCGTGTGCCCATCGTCATTCAAGACATTGGTTTGCACCAGGGCATCCACGATGCTAGGCGCACCAGCAACCACAGCAAGGTGGAGCGGCGTGTTCCCGTGCTCGTCCTGCGTGTTCAGGAGATCACTCTGCTTGGAGTTCTTTATGGCAAGGGACACGACTGGTGAATGCTTCTCTCGAGCCGCGGCATGCAGAAATGTCTCGCCGTGGCTGTCACGAAGCTCCTCGGCATCAGGGAATTCCTTTATGATCTTCTGGACAACATTGTCATGTCCCATTTGGGTGGCGACGTGTAGAGCAAAGAGGCCACTGAGTCATTTATATACACAGTGCTAGGTGGCACGATGCGTAGGATTGCGCTTACAACGGAGCGGTTGCCGTCGGATGCCGCTAGGGGTGCTGGCGTGCTCCCATTGTAGTCGACTTGGCTGGCCAGTTCTGGCTTCCATTGCAATAGAAGGTTAACCATATCTGTAAAGGCAACGTATCCAGTAGAAACCAATCTCTTCGTGTAAACTATAAAAACTTCAATCTGAGCCACACGATATTGATCTAAGGGTGCGCTCAAGGGACGGAGAGGTTTTCAAAGTTTGCACGAAGAGGTTGGTTTCAACTAGATACGTTGCCATCTGGAAATTAATTAATTAGTTTAGGAACACAATCTTGTCCTACATTTTATGCTTCAAAGTTGTCAAATCAACAAGCTGATATTTTACCTGAGCTCTGGAAGACGCACTAGGCAAAAATTAGTCATTCCGGACATCTACCAAATGTTATTGCAGGCGAGGAACAATTCATCCGCCTAGAAAACAAATTTTGAGGGAGGGCTATTTAGTGGTCCGCCTATAAAAATATTACAGGCGGGGCATTAAATGGCCCGCCCGCAAAAATATAAATTTTGTAGGCAGGGCAAGAGGTGCCCCGCCCGCAAAACCCACTCCCGTCCTTATCCACTGCCCTCCCATCTCATTTCCATCTGTCTCGCCCTCTCTCTAGCTCTCCCACCTCTCATCATCTCTCGCGCGCGCTCTCTCTCTGACACATGGCACGGGCGGCGGGCGGTGGATTCGTCCGCGGCAGCCCCGGCGTGGGCGGCGGGCGGTAGATCCGGCCGCGGCGGCCTCGGGGCGGCGACGGTGCGGCGCGGGAGGGAGTAGCGGCGACCATGTGACCACGGCAATGGCGCGGGAGCGGCGATGACGGCGACGACGCAGGCTACGACGGCGGCGGTGCGGGAGTGACCGGGGAGTGACGGCCCTCCCTTCAGTTCTAGATCTGGAGGGGGCGGCGGCGGAGGACGGCGGGTTCAGGGCGACGAGCAGGCGACGGCGGCTCCGGGGTGACGGGCGACGACGGCTGGGTGGCCGGTGGCCGGCCGTTTTTTGCAATTTTTTTTCTTATTGCAGGCGGGTGGTGGGCCTGTCCGGAAAAGCCCCTTTGTTTTTTCCGGGCGATGCCAAACGGGCGCAACGGCCACCCGCCCGCGAAGAGCCATTTCCACCGCCTGCAACGTGCTCAAACGGCGTAGTGACGGCAGCGTGCAGAGGATTTTGCAAGCTCGGCCCGACAGAGGATGCATCCTGGCATGAGGTAATTATTGCTCTTACGGCAGGTATCGACCCGCTCATCACTGCCAAGTACAACAGCGACACGCCGGCTTTGTAAAGCTCAGACGCCGTGGCGCGCGCCGCGAATAGAGCCTCCACGGTGGTGCCATGGCCATGCCTCGCCGCCAGGTGCAGGGCCGTGTCACCGGACGCATTCTGGCATGCCAGGATATTCTCCTGATCGCATTCCTGCGCCATATGTACCAAGATCGTGACGACGCCGGCGTGCCCTGCACTCGGTGCGCAATGGAGAGGCGCCTCCAGTGTCGAGTTCCGGCGAGAGAGAGGAAGCCATTGTCCTTGATGAACCTATGGTACAGCTCCTGGATCAGCTCTACGTGCCGTTTTTGCGCTGCGATGTGAAGAACAGTGTTCTTTGCCGCCGTCGCCTCGAGTAGGTCACACTGTCCATGCTGAATATATAATGCCTAAAATGGGCACAAGGAGAATTATTATGATATGTTGTTGTATTTAGGAGTACTAGTTAAATAGGAGCTGTAGAGACCTTGATGATTGATCTGCGAGACTGCGACGCATGGTTGTCACCACCAACGCCGCCGCTTCCCTGCCACACCTACAACTCTCCTTAGAGCAAACCCAAGAATTCATCTATATTCAATCTTCTATATGCCCATTTAATGATCGTGGAAAAATGATTCCTCTTCTATATCCTTCAAAATTATTTATACTACATCATCCATACTCCAATCTCTTATTTTAATAATATTTTTTAACAATCTCTCTTCTCTTCTCCTATCATATTGTTTGTTTTAAATATGGAGTGAAGAGAGAACATCCATATTTAAATGTTCTCTCTCTAATATGGATGATGCTTTATTCTTGGATGATGTGATGGAGTATCTGTTGGAGTAATATTTTTTCTCACATATAATCTATATTTGAGATAAAGATAGTTAGAAGAGCTGTTGGGTTTGCTCTTACTTCTTTTACATCCACTCAATTGGGTGGGCGCAGATGGAGCTTGGGCGGCAGCACTGATGGAGATTTGGAGACCGGCCTTCATTTGGTGTGGACACACCTCTGGTTGGTTATCTGGATTGATTTGGGCTTAATTTACTTGTTTTAGATAAAAAGGCCTTGGGCCTCTTTTCTATTTCATATTCATATATAAAGGAGTCTTTACACACGCTGGGGTTCAGCTTTCAGTACAGCTTTACATAATTACATAGATGAGAGGTTTTTCTATTGTTTTACCGTATACCATTTAGCCGGGGTTTTTTTTTTTTGAAATATCCAAAATATCCTTGTAACCATACATGACTAACCAATGATTTTTATCTCATTATAAATTTCAAAAAAAATTGAAATTTTTTTGTGTAGCCACCTTGTATAATACTCGCGTTTATGAAAAATTTTAAGATTTTTGCACTTCATCATTTTTTTTTGTTTATGCTTATAAACAAAAAATAAATGCTAAAATCTTAAGATTTGCAAAAAAAAAACATTTTGGGATAAATCCATATTTTGTAAGGAGGCTACACAACAAATTTCATAAGTATTTTGAAACTACTAGCGAGATAAATTAATGATAGTTTTGTATTGTTACAACGGTATCTTGGTATTTCTAAAAAAAAAACCCAAGTGTACATTGAGAATCCTCCAAAATTCCCGTGAATAAAGCTATTTCATACGAATATCGTAGGAATCTTAAATGCCTATTACTTTGTTTTGAAAGAAGTACTTAGGAAAAATTTGCATAGGATTCCAGGCCTTTTTTAAGTTGTTGAAAACTTTTTTTGAAAAACATCGCATCAGACGTTTGATCGGATGTCGGAAGGGGTTTTTGGACACGAATGAAAAAACTAATTCTATGGCTAGCCTGGAAACCGCGAGATGAATTTTTGACCAAATTAAGCGATCATTAGCACATGTGGGTTATTGTAGCACTTATGCCTAATCTGGCATAATTAGGCTCATTTACAGCCTAACGGTGTAATTAGTATTATTTTTTCTATATTTAATGCTCATGCATATGTTCAAAGATTCGATGCGATGTTTTTGGATAAAAATTTTTGAGAACTAAACATGGCCTCAATTCTACAAGAATCCTCTATTTTTTTTTCTTTCATCCAAAAGTGCCTTCAATGTTTTCAGGGATTATTTGCCAGCTGGCCAAGCATCACCACTTGACCATAGTAATGTTTTCATGCATGTGTGAAACTCCTACGTGTGAGTATACTACAAGTCAATTTTTTTTTCTTGGAGAAAAATACTAGTACTAGTCAAACTAATCCAAATTTTCTCCGATGCATACAAGTTGTTGAAAATATAAGCATACAATGATTTAATTTATTTCATAAATAAATCATGACATTCCATAAAGAAAACATGGCAACACATGGACAAACCAGCATGAACAGATCAACGAAATTTAATCTAAACATATATACTAAAGAGCTACACATGAATAGATTAAACAGATGCAGTGCTAGATTAAACATAATGAACTTGTATCGAGAGTTGTACTGAGAAGGAGGGTTCGGTGCAGCACGTACAACTTGCGGTGGAAGATGTGGACGACGGCGAGCCACAACCGATCGACCAGGAAGATGAGCCGTGGTGGACGAACAGCAAGCAGTCGCGCGGATCACTTGCCAAAAACCTTATTCGCCCTCTCCCGGTGCAAGACTTCACGAGGACGACGGTTCAGGAGACCTGCTATCCCGTTCGCCGGTGCACGCCGGCGGAGAGGATGGAGTTGACTACGGTGGTGGAGTAGTATAGAGGAGGCAAACCATAGATTGGTTTTCACGTACGTTGCGAGGAGGTAGCGGTTCGGTATATATAGGACGTGTGATCAGTACGCCTTCACTATCGTAACCGAACCGGATAGGCCACACGTAACCTATCCGAACTCTACGCCACCTCACACATGGAAAGTTTCCAAAAACTAATTCCGGAATTTCCGTTTAGTGCAGCAAAACAAAACTGCAAAAGGAAGCCGCATCTGCGCAAGCACGAGGAGCCAATTTTGGCGGACCATTCACGCGCATGTCGCATACGCGCGCCGCCTGGCCTGGCCTGGCCCGTGCCCGGCCTGGTGAGGCGAGGCGAGGCGAGCGAGCGTGCGCATGTGTTCCTCTACTTCTCTCTTGCTCAAGGGACTAGAGAGCAGTCTCCTATTTAAGGAGATCTCACTCTCCTAGAACTAGCAAGGTGATACTAAAGGTTCACATGTGTGCTTCCCATGAGGTGTGCTTTTGTGATTTTCTAGAAATTATTCTTCAAATGGGCCTTATCCCACTTAATAATTCCAACGATTCCCCACCAAATCTCAAAACCCACAGAGATTTGCATGTTCCAATGTACTGTTTATATACCAGTATTGCGATGGAGACCGGTTAAGGTTGAACGTCCATCTCGAACTCTAAGTTACACTTACTCACAACTTGAACAATGGACTATGCCTTGAATTACAAGTTTGATGCAAGCAAGTTTCACTGAGAGCCTTGACTGATACTACTAGGCTGCCAATAGCCTACTCTAGGATGGAGCCTATAAGTCATACTCCCTGGTCTATTTATGAGCTTTCAAGGAGATTCACCCAAAATCTCCATAGACTGCGACTACTAGTCAAGCTCGTATAGGTGTATTTTTTCAAGAATGCTCTACAGGATAGCATCTTCGCTAATTAAAGCCAACAAAACATATTAAGGCATTGCCAACCTGCCTTGTAGTTGTAGTAAGAGAGTACATGCATCTTCACTTAGAGAGGGTTTATTTAAGGGTACTCTCCGCCAGTTAACTAATGGCTTGTTTTTCCCAGGTTCTAATTCACGGGATCTCCGATCATATAGGTTGGGTTACTACCATAGATAACTCATATGGGTCTCATATACATCTCCTTCGATGCACTGTCTATCACCGATCATATAGGTTGGGTTAGTAAAGGGATCTGTCAGATTTCTAGCTGTTTGGATGTAATCCAATGTCATAACTACAGAGTTTCTCAATTTTCTGACAGACTTCAATCGTCTCTTCACATTTCTACACGATTTCATGTTATCCTTAGAACTGTTCACCTTGACAATCATAGTTTGATTGTCACAGTTCATAAGAATAGCCGGCAGGTTTTTCAATAATTGGCAGATCCATCAGTAGATCTCTCAACCATTTTGCCTCAACAGTAGTAGTATCCAGTGCCGTAAGCTCTGCTTCCATGGTTGACCTCGTCAAAATGGTCTGTTTGCAAGACCTCCATGAAACAGCACCACCACCTAATGTGAAGACATATCTACTAGTGGCTTTGATCTCATCAGCATCTGAGATTCAATTGGAATCACTATATCCCTCCAGTACCACAGGATACCTAGAATAGTGAAGTCACAAATCCATAGTACCTTTTAGATAGCGCATAACTCGCTCAAGCGCTTGACAATGATCATCTCCTGGATTAGAGGTAAACCGGCTCAACTTGCTCATAGCAAATGAGATATCAGGCCTAGTTACACTAGCTAGGTACATGAGTGAGCCAATAATTTGGTAGTACTCAAGTTGATTCCTAGTTTGTTTCTTGTTCTTGCAAAGCAACAAGCTAGGATCATAAGGCATTGTAGAAGGCTTGCTATCAATATAGGCAAAGCGATTCAAGATCTTCTCCACATAATGAGATTGCAACAATGTAATCCCATCATCACCTCTCATTAGCTTAATGTTTAGAATAACATCAGCTACCCCAAATCTTTCATGTCAAAGTTTTGAGACAAGAATGATTTAACCTCTTTAATTACCTCAATGTTTGTCCCAAAAATCAGTATGTCATCGACATACAGACATAGACTAACACCATCGTCCCCACCATGGCGATAGTATACACACTTATCTGCCTTATTGAATGCGAAGCCTGCAAATGTTAGTGTTGTATCAAATTTCTTATGCCATTGTTTAGGAGATTGTTTCAGACCATACAAAGATTTTAACAACTTGCACACTTTGTCTTCTTGACCTTCTACTACAAACCCGTCAGGCTGATCCATCTAGATTTCCTCATCCAACTCTTCATTGAGAAAAGCTGTCTTAACATCCATTTGATAAACGAGAAGACCATGTGAGGCAACCAGGGATAGTAGCACTCGAATTGTGGTCCATCAAGCAAGAGGTGAGTAAGTGTCAAAGAAAACTTCGCCTTCTTTCCGAGTATAGCGCTTAGCCACAAGCCGAGACTTGTACTTTTCAATAGTACCATCAGGCTAAACTTCTTCTTGAACACCCACTTGCACCCCACGGGTTTGCACCCATAGGGTCGCTCTATCATCTCCCAAGTCCCGTTAGCGATAATGGAATCCATTTCGCTATGGACAGCCTCCTTCCAGTAGTCTGCATCTGGAGATGCATAAGCTTCTGAAATCGACTTGGGAGTGTCATCCACTAGATACACAGTGAAATCATCACCAAAAGACTTAGCTATCCTTTTTCTCTTGCTCCTCCTAGGAGCTTCACTATTATCCTCCTCAATGACAAGCTCATGTGTAGGTTCCGAATATTAAGTTGGAGTGATTGAACTAGAAATCATCTCAGAAGATTGGTTAGAAGTGCTATGTGTATCTTTCATTGGAGAAATGTTCTCAAGGAAAGTAGCATCTCGAGACTCCATAATTGTACCAACATGCATATCAGGTACCTCAGATTTAACTATTAAAAATCTATAAGCAATGCTATGATGAGCATATCCCAGAAAGACACAATCCACAGTCTTAGGCCCCAACTTGCGTTTCTTTGGAATCGGCACATTGACTTTCGTCGAGCACCCCGACGTGCGCAAGTAAGAAAGTGATGGTTTTCTCCCAATCCATACCTCGTATGGTGTTTTGTCCTATTTCTATTAGGAATCCTAATAAGTACATGATTTGAGGTCAACAATGCCTCCCCCACCATGCCTAAGATAGTCCCGTGGTATCTAACATGGCATTCACCAAGTCAGTCAACATGCGGTTCTTTCTTTCGGCAACCCGTTGGATTCGGAAGAATAGGGAGGCGCCCTCTCATGTATTATACCATGTTTCTCACAGAATAAGTCAAATTCGTTTGAGAAAAACTCTCCACCACGATCTGACCTAAGCCTTTTTATCTTTATGTCAAATTGGTTTTCAACTTCTGCTTTATAAATCTTAAAATAGTGTAGAGCCTCATCTTTCGTTTTTAACAACAAAAAATTAATAGTTGTCAGCCACAGCGTGACCCTGATCTGCCATCTCTTAAAGTGCACACCGGTGAATTTATCTGGCCTCAGTGCCTTGGCAAAACCAGCCATTGAAAAATCAGAGTGCCTATAATAAGGTTTTTGGATTGTTGAAAATATAAGCACATAATGATTTAATTTATTCCATAAATAAATCATGACATTGCATAAAGAAAATGTGTCAACACATGGACAAACCAGCATGAATAGATCAATGAGATTTAATAGCTACACACGAATAGATTAAACAGATACAGTGCTAGATTAAACATAATGAACTTGTACTGAGTGTTGTACTGAGGAGGAGGATTCGGTGCAGCGCAGACAACTTGCAGCAGAAGATGTGGACGACGGCGAGCCACAATCGATCGACGAGTAAGACGAACCGTGCGCGGAGCGCTTCCCAAAAACCTTATTCGCCCTCTCCCGGTGCAGGACTTCACGAGGACGAGGGTTCCGGAGACCTACTCTCCCGATCGCCGGTGCACGCTGGCGGAGGGGATGGAGTCGACCATAGTGGCGACGCAGTACAGAGGAGGCAAACCCTTGATTGTTTTGCACGTACGTTGCAAGGAGGTAGTGGTTCGGTATATATAGGACGTGTGATCAGTATGCCTTTCATATCGTAACCGAACCGGATAGGCCGCGCGTAACCTTTTCGAATTCTATGCCACCTCACACATGGAAAGTTTCCAAAAACTAATTCCGGAATTTTCGTTTAGTATAGCAAAACAAAACTGCAAAAGGAAGCCGCATCTACGCAAGCACGAGAAGCCAATTTTGACGGACCATTCACGGAGCGTATGTATTTCTTTACTTCTCTCTTGCTTAAGGGACTTAAGAGCACTCTCCTATTTAAGAAAGTATCACTCTCTTAGAACTACCATGGTGGTACTAAAGATTCATATGTGTGCTTTCCATGAGGTGGGCTTTGTGATTTTGTAAGAATTATTCTTTAAATGGACCTTGGCCCACTTAATAATTGTGTTGTACGTACGTAGTAAGGAACCTCCGATGTGTACAAGTGTAGTGATTGTGCGCCATTTTCTGGAATTCTCGTCGTTGTAGTGCAGAAAAGAGGACCGTATTAATTCCTCCTTCCATGGAAAAAAAATCAATAGTATCACTCTTTCTAGTTTGGGCTCAAGCTACACTGCATATATATGGAGAATTGACCTCTGCCGACGACTTGAGATTTTTTGTCTTCATACACATAGATCATCGAACACCACCTAGCTCACGACTTTTCTGCTGAACATACACCACCTGGCTCAGCTCTCGATCGACTTTTCAGCTTTGCTTCCTTCCGTTAATCTGCACGTACGTTCCAGGAAAGTTGCAGAATGCATTCAGGGTGAGCCCATTCACAGCCTCAAATTCGATCGGTCCAGCCGTCCGATTAGGCAGTAACAGTACTCTCTCTATATATATTCACGGATCGATGCGCGCGGCTGCAGCTAATTAAGCAAATATATAGGAGTACAATCAGCCGTTTACCAGCAGTAATCCAGCTAGCTAGCCAGAAACATTTGCTCTCCACACATATGGATCATCATGTTATCCAGCTCGCGCGTAGTGATCGTCCTCCTCCTCCTCCGCAGCAGCAGCGTGCAGCTGGCTCGGCTTCTGGCCGGGGGTGATCATGAGCAACCCAAGGCGGCGGATGGTGAGTTGGAGATGTGCCCGTCTCTCTACCGCGCTGCACGCAGCGGGCGAGCCAAGGAGGTCATGTCGTTGCTTCTGCAACCACGGCCATGGTAAAGCAGGACAACGTAAGATTGATGGTAAGTACTCTACTTCCTCTGCTTCTTCTTTATTTTTATTTATTATTTTGATGTTATAAGCTAACCAACGTCATATAATCTTGCACGAAGTGAGTAGTTCACGGTAAACACACACCTTGCGTACTGCCGTCAGAACAAAGAATGTTACTGTTGGTCTCTTAAATTTCTCGTGTTAACGTGAATTGTATAACGGCGGGAGCTTTTATGGAACATCGTGCTCGACATGACCTCCAGTAGCTATATGGAACATGTACGTATCAAGTAGTTGTGACGTATCAGATTCTTATTAGACTTGTCGTAAACATCGTGCTCGACAAGAACATTCATGTGGGCTGTGGCACTGGTGCGTTTGGGTTTGATAAAAATCTGTTGATCCGGTTTGATAAAAAGAACTGTTGATTGTCTATAATATTTTATCATTATTAGCTCCAAAATCAACATGTAAACAACATGTACGATTCGTACCATACCCCAACTATAAACTTTGTTTGGATTAATTACCGCTATAAATTATAAATTCTGATATTGTTGGATAATACAGTACAACATTATCGGTGCAAAGACCCTCAGGCTGCGTTCGGAGGTGAGGAAAAAAAACAGTACCCTTCTAAAACGCACAATGTAGATGCTACAGTAACGTGCGCACACAAAACGAGGTGCTAAACCGTATGTTTTTTGGAAAAAAATTTTACACGAAAGTTGTTTAAAAATTCAAATTAATCCATTTTTCAAGTTTAAAATCGTTAATACTTAATTAATTACATGCTAATGACGTTTCTCGTTTCGCGTGCGTTGTTTTTACTGCAGCGAGTGGACGGTACTGTTTTTTCCTCCTCCAAACGAACGCAGCCTCATGGAGGTTGTACCACGTTACGGAGTATCGCAAATCTAAATCGGCTATTTTTCCATGTGTGTAACTTTCAAGGGAAAATTGCAACCATACATTAGCTACATGTTTCAAGTACTAATACATATCCAACTGTCATATATAGCATACATTAATTTACCCTCTAATACTAGGTACATGTAACATCCCAGAAAAACCTACACATGGCTACGACTGGGATGTCACTAAAAAAGTAAACAACATTGCCAAAATAATAAGAAATTTGGCAACAACTACTTTAATAGCATCACAGAAGTAACAACTATTACATAAGGCTTTATGTCTAATAACAACAAAACTAATATATTTGAATTGGCTTCTCACAACAACAATAGTACTCAGGTAAACCACTAAGACTTTTCTATTATTTTATCACATACATAACAAGTGATACTATCACGTCTAGATGTGTATAGCTACTTTCGTCCCTTCATGCAAACTTGCCATTACAGGTACCTGAAAAGACTGTACGGGGGTGAATAAATCTCAGCACGTGAATTCTTTAACAAGCTATTGAAATGCAATAGAATTATCATCAATATTAATAGAAGTAAGTTAGCACTTACGATTACATCATCATATATAATACGTAAACATGACTTTAACATCAGCAACAACATCTCTTCCATACGAATACAAAATTATGCAACATGCCATGCCATGCTCTTCCTCATCGCACCCCTTCTCGGGAACGAACGGTGGTGTACCGGTACAGTCACGACGCTGCGTGACATAACTTTCAATGCATAAGATGCAATACATGCTTCATGCATAATGATGGCACACTTCCACATAACATGCTCACACACATTCTTCATCACAATACAAGGATATAAAAATATCACAATTCAACATCCATTCTACAATTCAACGGTCTTAAGTTATTTATGCAACTAGTGAATGTAATAATTGAATATCCACAATACGAACAATTATAGAGATCATGTTGATGCATTAAGATATCATTATGGTCCAGCAGAATAATTATGGTGGAGGTAACTAATAACAAGGTAAATGGTAGCACAACCTCTACTTCCACTTGCCTTTACCGATGAAGATAGTGGACTTTAGCTGCAACCCGAAGTTGAACCACCTGTACAACAACTAATTTAGCTATAAACAATACAGAAAACTCACACAAAAATACATCAATCGCTTCCCACACCGGAAACCCCCTTCGAACAAAACAACACAAAAACCATGAATCTGCCCACACGAGTAGTATGGATTATTAATTATGTAACTTCTATTATAATATGCAAAACATGGCCAAAGATAACATTCTGGGAATCTACATAAAAATTTCTAAAACTTTCCTGAAGACATCACAAGCAAAATCTAACAATAACTAAGACAAATCTTCAGTTGAAAGCAGGGTTTAGAATCTGTCCAGAAATATAGACAACATACAGTAAAAACTCAATATCTCAAGTTCTACTCATCCCAAGGTTGTCAGTATCCTGATACGTATCCTAGTATGTTACGATACTACGATCCTACCGAGCCGAAACGATACCGATCCTACCTAGTATCCTAATTTTCATAGTATCTCGATCCTACTGTTCATTCCTTTACGATCCTAGCAGATCTTAGGTGTATCCCGATACTACGATCCATACGATACCACTCAAAAGTATATTATATTAAGCAAATAATACGATGGATTGGAAATTATGTCAATAAATCCACTAAAAAGTTACATAAAATTTATTAAATTAAGCAAAAACAATATTATAGACTTCATCTTATACTAACTATTACAAATCATACATAAAAAATATATAAAATGTGTATTTTTTTAAATCTGATAGTATCCTGATACTAACGTAGTATCCCAATCTTAGATACTACTTTGCGAAAAACGATACTACTTGGTATCCCGATCCTGACAACTTTGACTGTGTTTACTTTACCAATATGGAAAGACAAAAACAAAATCTATAACTTTATGAAGACAACAGGACCAAATTATGACATTAACATTGCCTAAACTTTAGTTGAAAACAGACAATAGAATCTGTTTGAACTTTCTGACAGCCATCTTCAAAAATCGATTACTCCTGAACCACTTAATAAAATTTAACACAATAGGACTTAATAGAAAGATAATTAAAATATAAACAACGTTCCTGAAGATACCATGCTGAAATTCTGATTATAAATAAACCTAATACTCAGTTCACTACAGACAAGAGAATCTGCCTGAATTCTCTGACAGTCATAATAAAAATGTGATTACTCTTCAACCACTTAAGCAAATTGATCAAACTTGGACTTCCTGGAAAGGTGATGAAAAGACCTACAACTTTATTATAAACTGTTTTCCAAGGAAACAACTTTAAGGTCGCCAAAACATAGACTCAAACAGAAGTGCACAATCTGCCTTTTCCAGAATTGTGGTTTTAAAGGATTTCACGACAACCCTCAACAATGATGTCTCTAAACCACCAATACTAACCATGGATGGCAATCAAACAGGGGGAGAGATGGATCAAGGGCTATACCTAGGTTTTTGGAATAGATCTCATGGAACCATCCTCTTCCTTGAACCCTTCCTCCCCTTCCACTTTCTTCCCCTCTCCTTCAGTTTTCTTCTTCTCCATAGGGCAGCAGCACGGGGAGGTCGACCAGAGGATGTGAATGACGGCCAGGGGGTGGGAGAGGACGCCCTAGGGTTTTTTTTTGGGGGGGGGAGGACGGTTGGGCCATGGGCTTACACCTAGGCTGGTCCAAACTAACCTCTTACACAAATTTATTTAATTTCCATTCAATTTTCAGTGATTAACCTTAGAAGCCTTCAATATGACAATATGAGATGTCATATTCTCCCCTCCACAAAAAGATCCATCCCCGAATCAACTATCTTCAAGAACAAAATAGAAACCCCGAAGTTACATATAGTTCAAAACATATCAAAACTACAAGTTTATATTTTCGGGGTATTACGTTCTCCCATCCTTTAAGGAATTCGTCCCCGTATTCATCGTCCAAAACAAAAAAAAACAACTAGATCGGACCAGTATAACATTATTGTCTTACGGTGCTTTAGCTATATCACAAGGAATTTCACTAGGAACAAAAGACAAGGTTTGGATAATTCTTCTATGGAGCAATACAATATACACAGGCTTAAAAAAAATCCAAACCCCCGAGCTACGCCTTAGGAAAACTCATCACTAAGGTCCTACTCTAGATTTATGCACTGAAGCTTGATCCCATACTCCAACTACTAGACTTTAATAAGCAGGTAGAGAAACTCTAAGCACATCTGTTTGTAAACTCAAGCTCATTCTATCACAACGATTAAACATTTTCTTTGATACCCACTTCATGAGTACAAAGCACAAACAACCTTCAAACAAAAACAGAAGACACATGTTGCTACTACTGTGGAACATGTTATAGTACTCCAAACTTGCCTTTCAGATATCGTGGGGATTTAGAATGAGACATCCAAAATGTTCTACTAAGGTAGTAAACTAGACATATATTATCATTCTTCTAAGGCAAAGCCCCAACAACCTTATGCATCAACTACCGATAGACCACTCACCATTGCACTAAAGAAACATCTTGCCACTTCACTTGGCTATTGCAACTAGATTTGAGTAAAAAAAACTCAACCAAATAAACCATCTATAAAAACTTCTAAGAATAACTTTTGCCTTTGGTAGTGACCTTCATATGACAGACGTGTCTAGCTACCGTGAAAATACAATCAAAACCTCCTTCCTTAATTGGACTCAATCAAAGGACTAAACCATCCAAGTCAACAATAAACACAAACATCCACATATCAACATAGCCCTTTCTCCGGACACCACTAGTAACAACTTCAAGGCAACGTCAAACTAACAAACATAACAAAGAGTTAGGTTTAGAAAGCAACTTCTATTTTTCAAAACCAGGTAAAAAGTCTAGTAGAGATAATGTATTTGCTAAGCTTACAAGCGGAAGAATACTATGAATCCACCCGAGTATGTCAGGTCACAAAAATTTGAACCTATGAAGCATTCAACTTGGCTTAACACATAATTAATCGGTACCAAACATGCCTTCTGGCCAGACAATGAACTTTCCACTTTTACAGCAAAAGAAAAACCAACAGAACATCTTAGCACACAAAGAAAACTTGTAGCACCCAAAAACAAGTTCAAAACAACAAGCTTCAGACATAGACACTTTATCACACAACATCAAGAAAGCAATTATTCCGACATGGGTAAAAAAAAGAAATATCCTTCATGGCCACTTCAAACACAACCCAATTACAACTCTAATTACTAAAAAGGTTTGGTTGAAATATCATTACTCAAACAAGATGACAAGGCTTATAACATTCCACCAATTCCATAGATAGAGACCAAGTAGTTAGCATGCATAATAGGGTCGCCATTCAACAATCCAATCAACCATTTTCATCAAATATGGATAGTTAATTGTGACCCAGCAATTGAACATTGCACACAACAATCGAGGAAGATTAATAAAAAAACAGCAGCACTCAACCCGAATACATCTTTCTATTACAATTAATCAACAATATACCAATAAATTATGTATCAAGACTGACCAATAGAAGCAACAATAAAACCTCACACATTATCACCACGCAATGACATGGAAATTCAATACCTTAACAGTCCAAAAAAAAACATGGAAACAAAACTAACACAATGTGCATGCATACAAACCAAGTGGAGTAGCAACCTCAATAACACACAAGAACATAGAAATGATAAACAACATGATATCGAAACAACAAGGTCTGCAGCAAGCATACAAGACCAAAGGTCAAATTAGTAATATAAGTAGAATAATTTACACACAAAAAAAATCAAGTGGTATACAGAATATGCAAAACCATACCCATCCTATATGTGCATGTGTGTCAAATTAGTCTTTATTTCTCCCTAGGGTCTAAAGCCTAGGCTCTGATACCAACTGTAACACCTCAGAAAAACCTACACGTGGCTACGCCTAGGATGCCACTAAAGAAGTAGACAACCTTGCCAACAGATTAAGAAATTTGGCAACAACTACTTTAATAGAGATAGCATCACGGAAGCAACAACTATTACATAAGGGTTTATATCCAATAACAACAAAACTAATAAATTTGAATTGACTTCTCACAACAACAATAGTACTCAGGTAAACCATTCAGACTTTTCTATTATTTCATCACAACATGAAAATATGTACATAACAAGTGATACTATCATGTCTAGATGTGTATAGCTACTCCCGTCCCTTCATGCAAACTTGCCATTACAGGTACCTGAAAAGACTGTACAGGGGTGAGAATAAATCTTAGCAAGTGAATTCTTTAACAAGCTATTGGAATACAATAGAATTATCATCAAGATTAATAGAAGTAAGTTAGTACTTACGATTACATCATCATATATAATACGTAAACATGACTTTAACATCAGCCACAACATCTCTTCCATATGAATGCAAAATTATGCAATATGCCATGCCATGCTCTTCCTCACCGCACCCCTTCTCGGGAACGAACGGTGGTGTACCGGTACAGTCACGACGTTGCGTGACATAACTTCCAATACATGAGATGCTACATGCTTCATGCATAATGATGGCACACTTCCATATACCATGCTCACACACATTCTTCATCACAATACAAGGATATAAAAATACCACAATTCAACATCCATTCTACAATTCAACGGTCTCAAGTTATTTATGCAACTAGTGAATGTAATAATTAAATATCCACAATATGAACAAATATAGAGATCATATTGATGCATTAAGATATCATTATGGTTCAGCAGAATAATTATGGTGGAGGTAACCAATAACAAGGTAAAGGGTAGCACCATCGCTACTTCCACTTGCCTTTACCGATGAAGATAGTGGACTTTAGCTGCGACCCGAAGTTGAACCACCTAAAAAATAACTAATTTAGCTACAAACAATACAGAAAACTCACACAAAAATACATCAATCGCTTCCTACACCGGAAACCCCCTTCGAACAAAACAACATGAAAACCGAGAATCTGCCCACACGAGTAGTATGGATTATTAATTATGTAACTTCTACTATAATATGCAAAACATGGCAAAAGATAACATTCTCGGAATCTACATAAAAAGTTCTAAAACTTTCCTGAAGACATCACAAGCAAATTCTAACAATAACTAAGTCAAATATTCGGTTGAAAGCAGGGTTTAGAATCTGTCCAGAAATACAGACAACATATAGTAAAAACTTTATATCTCAAGTTCTACTCATCCCCACTGTGTTTACTTTATCAATATGGAAAGATAAAAGCAAAATCTACAATTTTTATAAAGACAATAGGACCAAATTATGGCTTTAACTTTGCCTAAACTTTAGTTGAAAACAGACAATAGAATCTGTCTGAAATTTCTGACAGCCATCTTCAAAAATCGATTACTCCTGAACCACTTAAGAAAATTCAGAACAATAGTACTTAATGGAAAGATAATTAAAATATAAACAATGTTCCTGAAGATACGATAGTGAAATTCTGATTATAAATAAGCCTAATACTCAGTTTAATACAGACAAGAGAATCTGCCTGAATTCTCTGACAGTCATAATAAAAATCTGATTACTTATGCAAATTGATCAAACTTGGACTTCCCAGAAAGTTAATGAAAAGACATACAACTTTATTATAAACTGCTTTCCAAGGAAACAACTTTAAGGTCGCCAAAACATAGACTCAAACAGAAATGCACAATCTGCCTTTTCCAGAATTGTGGATTTAAAGGATTTCACGACAACCCTCAACAACGATGTCTCTAAACCACCAATACTAACCATGGATGGCAATCAAACAGGGGGAGAGATGGATCAAGGGCTATACCTATATTTTTGGAATAAATCTCATAGAACCATCCTCTTCCTTCAACCCTTCCTCCCCTTCCACTTTCTTCCCCTCTCCTTCAGTTTTCTTCTTCTCCATAGAACAGCAGTAGGGGGAGGTCGACCAGGGGAGGTGAGTGACGGCCAGGGGGTGGGAGAGGATGCCCTAGGGTTTTTGGGGGTGTAGGGGAGGACGGTTGGGCCATGGGCTTACACCTAGGCTGGCCCAAACTAACCTCTTACACAAATTTATTCAATTTTCAATGATTAACCTTAGAAGCCTTCAATATGTCAATACGAGATGTGACATTCTCCCCTCCACCAAAGGATCCATCCCCGAATTAACTATCTTCAAAAACAAAATAGAAACCCTGAAGTTACATATAGTTCAAAACTTATCAAAACTACAAGTTTATATTTTCGGGGTAACACTACATGTTTAAGATATTGAAACTTTTCTAAAATAGATTTATAAAAAAATGCATGCATTCCAGAATATCTCTACAAATTGAAAGGGTAGATCCATTCATCTGTTTTCTCTCTCAAGACTTAAAAAGGCAGGAAAAGTAGGCACCCCATCTCCCGTCCCAGTTTTTTTTTTCTATTTTTACATTATTATTTTCTGCAAATCTTCATAAAAATGCACAATAAAATCATCCAAATAATGCTCATACTTGCATCAATCTCAAATCATTCACAATACAATATTGCACATATCCATCTCAAATCATTAACAAGTGAACAAAAATTAATATCAAATCAATAAAACATTTCTGCAAATCAATAACATTTCTGGAAATCTTCAGCGCCTGGTTGTCCTCGTCCCCGTCCTCACCGCCGCGCCGCCGTCGACGCCCCTCGACCGCCACGCCCCAGACCGCTGTGCTG
>CM002478.1:3173694-3194892 GCA_000325765.3 Leersia perrieri
GCCCCCGCCCGGTCGTCGACGACCCCTGCAGAGAGGAGAGCAGACTTAGAACAAAGAAAATGAGAGGGAGAAAAGGAGAAAAGGATAAGATGGAGGAGGAAAACGAGGGGACGGGAGAAGGGGAGAAAAGAATAAGATGGAGGGGAAAATCGAGGAGGTGAGTAGTTTTAGTTCCATTTAGTCCGGGTTGGATTAACCAACCGGGACTAAAAGACAATAATGGCCTCACGTGATTTTGAACCGGAATTAATGTGTTCTACATGGCCATGTAATGGATTTTAGTTCTGGTTGGTAATACCAACCGGGACTAAATAGAGATTTTGGTCCCGGGTTCAATTTGATCCGGGACTAAATCTCTAAATATTTGTCCTGTTTTCTATTAGTGTTATATTAAAAAAAATGGTATCTCTTGATAACTTCTTAACAACCGTAAAATTGCTCTATTTGTCAAGCTGGATGCCAATTCACCCGCGAAGCGGAGAGGATTCACGACTTGACGAGTGAATTGAGCAAGTTTTCTCTTGGACTTCAATCTGCATCGATCATGTCCGGCGGCGTACGGTGTACTACCTTCTTCTTTTCTTTTTCTTTTTTTGACGCCAGCTAGTTCAAACGTCCAACATTGAAAACCAGAGGGGAGTATCAACTAGATCTGGCTTTTAATTCTGAAATGGATCGAGCAGTGTAGTTGCACTCAGCATATATGGAGTTGACCTGCCGACGACTTGAGCGTTTTACATGCTTCGAACACCAGCCTCTCTCAACTTGCTCCCTTCCTCCCTTTTTTATCTGACACGGTATATAGAGTGACTTTGCATTAAGTGGCAGAAGAAGCAACCAAGAAAGTTGCGCATTAAGTGGCAGAAGAAGAAACCAAGAAAGTGGCGTCTGAGGCCACTCAGAGCCTCAAATTCAGTCTAGATTATCTACTGTACCTCAAATTAAGTATATTGACGCATATATGCAGCTGCAGCAAAGCCAACCAGCCAGTTACTAGCACATGCTCCTATCGATATCTCTTGCAGCCAGCTACTAGCACATAGCAATATCAATCCACTACACCTGGTTTTCTTTTCTTTGATATCGGCTATTTCAAATTTAAGTTAGACGACTTCTTATATATTGAAATCGAAGTGGATATATCTCTAGCTTCAACAGTTACACATGTATAGTCGCTAGCCAGAGACATTATTCGCTCCATGGATCAGCCTCCCGGCCGGCCCGCGGCGGCGGCGGCGGCAGGGGCGGCGACACGGTCGAATAATATTGCTGACGGGCGCCGCTTGGAGATGTGCCCGTCTCTCTATCGTGCTGCACGCCAAGGGCAAACGAAGGAGGTCATGGCGTTGCTTCTGCAACTACGACACGGTGTCGGTGCTGGGGGAGCAGGACATCGTCAATTCGCTGGTAATTATTAGACTCCTTAAGTCGGCTTATGCCATAAGTCATGCATCATTTTCGCTGCAACAAGTTCGAAAGTCATTTGTACGTTTGTTTAGTTTAAATCTTTCTCTTCACCCATATTTTCACATTTTGTTAACCATTTTTCCATTTTCTATTTCTTACTTAATCTGGCCCACCCAATGGACATCCAAATGAGGGGCAAAATGGGCCATTCAAAGTTGAAAAGTAAGGACAAATTTACAAAATATAAAAAAAGTGTAAAATCACAATTTGTATTTGAAAACAAGGATAAATCATAATTTTCATTTTCCAATAATTAAACTTACCTTAAAAAACACGAGAAATCATTACTCGATCGAACATAAGTCATGTAATAGCAAGAACGAGAGGACATCCACTGGAGTGTTTAAATCCAACTCCTTAAAAGAAATGCATGTATAAAAGATGAATGCACGCTAGGATATAACAGCAATTAATTCTCCTCGTGCCCATTTCAGGTATGGTTGAGCACAAACGGTGCGACCTACTCGAGGAGACGGCGGAGAGGAACATCGTTCTTCACATCGCACAGAGAAAGGGCACGGAAAGCTGATCCAGGACCAGGAACTCTACCATAGGTTCATCAAGGGCAATGGCCTCCTATCTCGCCAAAACTCGGCACTGGACACGCCTCTCCATTGCGCAGCGAGGGCAGGGCACGCTGATGTCGTAAGGATCCTAATACATCTGGCCCAGGACTGCGGGGAGAATATCCTGGTATGCAAGAATGCGGCCGGTGACACGGCCCTGCATCTGGCAGCGAGGCATGGCCATGGCGCCGCCGTGGAGGCTCTAGTCGTGGCTCACGCCACGGCGTCTGAGCTTAATAAAGCCGGCATGTCACCGTTGTACTTGGCAATGATGAACAGGTCGGTAACTGCTGTAAGAGCAATAGTTACCTCCTGCCAGGGCGCATCGTCCATTGGACCGAGATCGCAAAATGCTCTGCACGCTGCCGTCTTCCAGAGCTTAGGTAATATACACTTTTTGTCCCTAAATATTTGACGTTGTTGACTTTTTCTACACATATTTGACCGTTCGTCTTATTCAAAAAATTCATGTAATTATTAATTCTTTTTCTATCATTTGATTTATTGTTAAATATGCTTTTATATATGCATAAAGTTTTACATATTTCACAAAAGTTTTTAAATAAGGCAAACGTTAAATATTTAAGGACGGATGGAGTATATATATACTTGCTGTAAGAGCAATCAGCTTGTTGATTCAATCGATAGCTTTGAAAGTCTGTGTTCATCAACTTAATTGATTAATCAATTTGCAGACATGGTTCACCTTCTATTGAAATGCAAGCCAGAACTTGCCAGCCAAGTCGACTGCAATGGCAGCACCCCTCTCCATTTTGCAGCTTCTGAGGGTAATGGCTCCATAGTAAGAGCAATCCTACACGTCGTGCCACCTAGCACGGTGTATATGAAGGACTCAGATGGCCTCTCTGCTCTACGTACACGTCGCAGCCCGACTGGGACACACCAACATTGTTGAGAAGATCATAAAAGAATTCCCTGATGCTGAGGAGCTCCGCGACTGCAATGGTGAGACCTTCCTGCACGTCGCGATCAAGGAGAAGCGCTCAGCGGTTGTGTCCCTCGCCATCAAGAACCCCATGCTGCGCGGCCTCCTGAACACACAAGATGGGCACGGGAACACGCCGCTCCACCTCGCGGTGGCTGTCGGCGCGCCTGGCATTGTGGATGCCCTGCTCCGGAAGGGAAAAGTGCAAACCAATGTTTTGAACGATGATGGGCTCACTCCGCTGGATCTTGCTTCGACATCGACCAGTTTGTTCAACATGGTGAGCAATAATCAAGCATTGCTCAGTTAGACATTTGTTATATAATTGATATAAGGAGTTTGCTTGATCTTCAACATATATACCCACATCTTTGTTCATGCAATGCAGTTAAGCTTTGTGGTGACATTGGTCGCTTGTGGGGCCCAGCCTCGACCACAAAGGCATGATCATCTGCAGCCATGGAGAGGCATAGACATAGCAAAGAGGATAGAGAAGATGGCTGACAGCCTTGCTGTGGTGGCCACACTTGTTGCCAGTGTTGCCTTTGCTGCTGGGTTCAACATGCCTGGATCGTACGGAGACGATGGCATGGCCAACCTAAAGGGCAAACTCTCATTCAAATGGTTCTTGGTCCTCGACACCATGGCTGTAGCAGCATCGGTAGTTGCTGTGATCCTACTCGTCCGTGGGAAGGTGTCGCACTCTACCGACTCGTGGAAGAGCTTCACGATAGCCCTCAACTTTATGATGGTTTCGCTCGTCAGCCTAGTCCTGGCCTTCTACGCGGCTTTCCGTGCCGTGACGCCAAACTCGACGGATCCATTCTCCATCAGCTTCATCGTGGTCCACTTAATACACATGGGCTTGCTTGTTTTGGTATTGTTTGTTGGGAAGTGGACTGAGCTTTCAAAGACCCACACACTTTTGAGGTTTATGTGGGTGTGGCGCCGTAGTCACCATGCTCACGCCGTTAAGAGGGAATATCCGTTCGCTGGCACTTCTGTATACAACTACTTTTTCTTCTTTCTTATAACTATTGTAACATTTGCTTGTTTGGTAGTGTTGTCTTATTGCAAGGGAACCGATTGTGGTTAAGGTAATACTATCCTACATATCTCTACCCGACTCGTGGAAGAGCTTCACGATAGCCCTAAACTTCATGATGGTTTCGCTCGTCAGCTTGGTCCTAGACTTCTACGCGGCTTTCTGTGCAGTGATGACAACATCAACGGAGCCATTCTCCATCGGCCACATTGTGTTCAACTTAATATACATTGGCTTCTTTGTTTTGATATCCTTCGTTTGGAAGTGGACTGGGCTCTCAATGACCCGCACAGTTTGGAGGTTAAAGTTAAACCATAACCATTTATTTATTTTTTGGTTTATCTAATATCAAATAGACTGCTAATAAATAAATATTAGAACAAAAGAAAGCATTAATAATATAAGTATTGTTTATGAATTTAATCCTTATATGAATGAAAAATTAATTACGGGTGGCACAAGGATAAAATAAGTTGTTTCAAATGGATCTACAAGCCCACTATAATTTTTTGTTTGGATTTAGAAATGTTTGAATTTTTTCATATGAACTTAAATATTGTTTGTACTTCAATACATTTGAATTTTTACATAATTAATTTACACAAACCCAACCGTACATCTAATGGTTTTCAGTGGCACATAAATAGCAACGGACCAAGCATATTTCAATTAATGAAGAAAACGAGAAGCTTCCGACCACCACTATATAAAGCCTAGCCCAATCACAATGTGCATATTGTACGTAAACAAACACGCCGATACACATATCCGTTCACTTTTGCACTCTGATTAAACGCACTGATTACAACAATTCAGTTAATAAACACAATTTTAATAGTACGTACCAATTAAACAACCTAAACCCTCCAAAAAAAACTATCTTTACGCGGGCCAATGCGTGGTGTCACGCCACGCATATCCTTCTAGTAGTAACACAGTTTGCATTCTTCGGTCTTCGGTTCTTCCTAGCCCCACACGAGACACGACCGTATTTTCTGTCCATGTGCACGTCAAGTTGCCAACTTGTAGGCATGTATTCGGGCAAGAAATGCAGATTATACCACTGCACTGCTACTTTAGCCGTGGTCATTTTTCTATATTTACCTTCTACCTTAATTAATTCCTTGAACCAAGTCTTCGAAAAGGTAATTAAGAAACGCGTTGACCAAATCCATATAAATATGTATTAAAATCTATAGTACCAAATAAATACAATATTAAACAATTTATATGGTGAAATTAATTTATAATTTTGATGTTTTTATGTTTTTTTATATTTTCCAATAAACTAGGTCAAAATTTAAATTTGTACGTAATTAACGGCACACTGCTTCAAGATTCCCAGCTGAAAACGTGTACAGTGAAACTAACTGGAATATTGACATGCTGGGTTTTCCACCCACTTGGTACAAGTGTGCATGGAGGACACAAAAGATTCTACTCCAAGAAACTTTAAAATTTTGAATGTTAGAAAATACTATATTTTATGACAGGGGTGTATTTGCCTGGCAAAGTCTATCCCTTTTAGTTCTTCTTTATCTGTGGTAATCAATACTACTAGTCAAAATTTTAATGTTAGAACTAATTAAATTTAGGATGGGGAGAGTAGACCCTTTCTAGTCAAATCCAACTGGTTCTTGTTTAGTTATATATGTTCATGGTTTTCCATCTGACAAGCAGCACCAAACAGCATCCAAGGTTCCAGGAAGCAGAGGTTGCATTGCAGGTGTCTTTATCAGAGAGCGATCGATAACAACAACCTCAACTTGAGTTCATCGTATGCGACTAATCAGTTCAGATCGAGGTGGTGGACTGATGGTATCCTCTTCTTATAAATAGCTGCCTTAAGTTCCTAACCGCGAGCCGCTATATACCAATTAATGGACCATCGTCACCATCATCAGATGGCCATCGAACTCACGCGCAATGGCTCGGCGGCGTCTGCAGCTGCAGCGGCGCCGCCAGCGAACGACGGTGATTCGCGTCGCTTGGAGATGTGCCGATCTCTGTACCTCGTTGTCCACATGGGGCAAGTGCAGGAGGTGAAAGCGCTCCTGCAGCCGCAGCACGGTGCTGCAGAAGGACTTCGGCAAGTCAGCGGTAATTAACAGCAACCACACGCAGTTTTCAGTCGTGTTATTTTTGCTTTAGAGTACATTTCGGCGCCGCAAAATTACACATACTTTGATTTAATTATTTTAAAATGAGTAAATTTCACTAAACTACATGTTTTGTAGTTTAAGTTGCAGAAAACTACATATACTTTAACACTTGTCATTTAACTACACATATTATGGTACTAATGTTTCACAAAACTACACTTTTAAAAATCTTTAAATAGTATAGTTTTTTAAAAATTAGTGTAGTTTTGTGAAACAATAGTAACATGATATGTGTAGTTAAATGACAAATGTCAAAGTATATGTAGTTTTCTGCAACTGGAACCATAAAATGTGCGGGTTTGTGAAATTTACTCTTTTAAAATTGCATATATTTAATAGGTAAATATAGCGTGTCACGAAACTACACATTCTATATTAAAATTAGCATCTGTCAGTCTCACGAAACTACTACCTGCTCAATAATATTTTATCATAAAAAGTTTAGATCCCTAGCACAAAGACCTCTCACCGCATACTTAATTGTTGATTTATCAGACACGATCAAATTTTTTATTTTGAAACTTAATTTTAATGTTAGATTAATTTATAGTAGATTTTTGAAGGTTTTCATTTTCCAGCTTTTGCTTTTAAACCGATAACAATATAAATATAAAATTTATTCAATTGTACATTAAAATTTGAATACATTTTAAAAAAATACATTTATTGTCCAAATTACATAAAACCACATATATCTTAATACTTATCACTTAAGTACATATATTATTGATATAATGTTTCAAAAAATTATATTATCAAGAGTCATATCAATTCTTATATATGCATGTGGCAGGGAAATGAATTCACCATTCAACAGCAGTTGTACATCTTACATGATACAACCACATCATCCCAAGAGTTGATACAATTCATTAAGAGTATAGTTTTGTGAACATTAACACCATAAGATATGCAAGAAGTTAAGTGAGAAATTACAAAGTATATATAATTCTCTGTAACTTAGACCATAAAATATGTAGTTTTTGAAATTTACTAAAATTTTAAACTTGGTTTTCTCTAACTAGTGTGCTAGTAAAGTTGCTCTTGGTGAGGCTAGGGGTTATATTAAGATTCTATGCCATCATATTTCTATATAAGTGCAAAATATTTTCAACGTCATTATATTTCTTATTATCAAAATTTTTTCACAAAAATTTATTATCAAAATTATTTTAAACATACATTATTATTTTTTATATTTGCATAAAACTTTTAAACAGGACAAATGATCAAACATTATAGGTGAAAAAGTCAAAATAGTTATAAAACAGAGGTAGTACTCCCTCTTTACCTAAATATTTGACACCGTTGACTTTTTGATATACGTTTGACTGTTTGTCTTATTAAAAAAACTTTTGTGAAATAAGTAAAATTATAGATACAAATTAAATTATATTTTAAAATGAATCAAATGATAAGAAAATAATTAATAATTACGTAAATTTTTAAAATAATACGAATGGTAAAACATATATAAAAAAGTCAACGGTGTCAAACATTTAGGGAAAGAGGGAGTAATATTTAGCTCTCTTCATGCCCGTTTCAGGCATTCAACACAGACAGTGCGACCTTCTTGAGGTGACGGCGGAAAGGAGCACCGTCCTACACGTCGCAGCGGAGCAAGGCCACGGCGAGCTGATCAGGGAGCTCTACCCCAGGTTCATTAGCGACAAAACCATCCTCTCTCGACAGAACACGGCGCTGGACACACCGCTGCACTGCGCGGCGAGGGCGGGACACCACGCCACCGTGGAGATCCTCCTCAGTCTTTCCATGGAACAGGGGGACCAGGGCATCCTGAGCCGCAAGAACGGGGCGGGAGACACGGCCCTGCACCTGGCGGCGAGGCACGGCCACGACATCGCCGTGAAGGCCCTCGTCGCGGCGCACGGCGCCGAAGCGGCGGCGTTCGAGCTGAACAACGCCGGCGTCTCGCCGCTGTACCTGGCGGTGATGAGCACGTCGGTGGAAGCCGTCAGAGCGATCACCGAGTGTTGTGATGACGCGTCGTGCGCCGGGCCTCGCTCGCAGAATGCTCTGCACGCTGCCGTCTTCCAGAGCTCAGGTTAGTTTGACCGTTTGATTTGAGTGACAGATTGCAAGTGCAAAGAGGATGGGCGTTTGTGAATTCGATTGGTTGATTTGCAGACATGGTTTGCCTGCTACTGCAATGGAGGAAAGAACTAGCGTGCCAAGCCGATGACAGCGGCAGCACCCCGCTGCATTTCGCGGCGTCCGACGGCAACCTCCCCGTCGTAAAGGCAATCATTCGTTACGCACCATTGAGCACGGTGTACATGAAGGACTCGAAAGGCCTCTCCGCTCTCCACGTGGCGGCCCGGATGGGACACGTCGACATCGTCGAGGAGATGACAGGGGCCTTCCCCGACGTCGCGGAGCTCCGCGACGGCGGCGGCGAGACATTCCTGCACGCGGCGGCGAGGGAGAAGCGCCAAGCGGTCGTGTCCCTCGCCATCCACAAGTCCATCCTGAGCGGCCTTCTCGACGCGCGGGACGGGCACGGGAACACGCCGCTCCACCTCGCCGTGGTTGCCGGCGCGCCGTGCGTCGTGGAGGAGCTGCTCCGGAAGGGGAAAGTGCGGACCGATGTCTTGAACAACGAGGGGCACACGCCGCTCGATCTCGCCTCCAAATCTACAAGCTTATTAACTATGGTGAGAAACTTTGATTCTACGGGACTACACACATAGGTCATGTTTGGCAGATGTTCAGCTCTAGCTCCACCTCTCGTGGAACTGGAGACCAACCAAATGATTTTAGCTCTGCAAAAATTAGGAGCGAAGTGGGTGAAGTGGTTTGAAAAATAAACTAGATAGAGCTGGATTTATGCCGCCACACAACTCCACTCCATACTCCATGCCTAAAGTTATTTTTAGGAGTTGGTGCTCTATCAAACATGGTCATACTCTATTTCATAATATTATGTAATTATTTTTTTTTACCTAAGTTAAACTCCTTTCAAGTCTGATCAAGTTTATAGAAGGAAAAAAAAAGAAATATCTACAACTTTCATTATATCCAACATTTAATATATTTTGATAGTATATTTTGTATTTTGTGTTAGATAATGTTGTTATATGCTTTGGCCAAACCAAAAGTTTGACGTAGAAAGAAAAATTCAAGGAAAATCTTACAATGTAATAAAACGGAGAAAATAATACCCAAATATTTTATCGTCACGACTGACAATCACAAGTACTCCGGTGTATATATGCAGCTAAGTTTGGTGGTGACACTCATTGCTTTTAAGGCCCAACCCCGGCCTCAAAGGCAGGGCGACCAGCCATGGAGGAGCATCGACAACAACGAAGGCTGGGTAGAGAAGACGTCGGACAACCTCGCGGTGGTAGCCGTCCTCATCGCCACGGTCACTTTCGCCGCCGGGTTCAACATGCCAGGCGGGTATGGGGGCAATGGGATGGCAAACCTCCAAAACCAAGGCACCTTCAAATGGTTCATGTTCCTCGACACGCTCGCCATGGCGGCGTCCGTCGTCGCGGTGGTCCTTCTCGTCTACGGGAAGGCGACGGCGGCGTCGTCGCGCTCCGCCGAATCATGGAAGAGCTTCGTGACGGCGCTGCACTGCATGTGGGTGTCGCTGGTGAGCTTGATCGGGGCCTTCTACCTGGCCCTGACAGCGGTGACCGAGGTGAAGTCTGTCTTCTTTGGGTTTCTGGCTGTCAATGCGTGTCTCTGGGTGTTGGTGTTCTCGATCAAAAGCTGGGTTGAGGTTGCGACGTCACGCACGATTTGGAGGTTTATTTTGAGGTGTTGTCTTCGATCGGAGGGAGAAGGGCGGCACCGTTCTCATGCCATCAAGCGGCAGTTTCCTTACGCTGGTCCTTGCGTGTTCAACCTAGTTCTGTTCAAACTGGTAAACATTTTGGCCTTTTTAGGTATGGTGGCTATCATTTACTTTGAGGCAAAAGATGTTGTAGAGCATCATTGCAAGCAACACCCTAAGAGCAAGATCAATATTAACATCTGCTGCCGGCTTAAATTTCTTAAATGTTATACATAAATATTTTTGTAGTTCACACAAACAATAATCATATCATCTCTCTTTCTTTGTCTTTTAAGTGGCCCCTTTTCTTGTTTTGTGTGTGTAACCTGTCTCCAAATTAAACACACACTCATCTTCTCTCTATTTTTTTTTTGCCAACTCAGCAACAATTTTTTTGATCCAGCTTAGCACCCTTATTGTACTTGCTCTAAACAATGCCTTTAATTGGTTTTGAGGGGTTGTCCAGTAAAGCCCCTATTAAAGCTCTCAAAATAGGAAGGCATCCAAATTCTCCCTCTCAGCCCTTAATCCTAGGAGCTCTACACATAGCCCCATATGCATATCTAGCTAGTAAACCATGTATATATATTGCATAAAAAAACTTTGTGTATTGTGTCTATGATATTATTTATAAATATTTTTACTATTGAGCATCCATATGGTGTCTAACATTTGCATGTAGAATATATCATTTTTGTGTTTGGAAGGTTAAATTTGAATTCAAATATTGATGTTTCAAATTAAAATTTTGAGTAAATTTCACAAAACTATAGATATTTTTGCATCATCTATCACAAAACTACAGATTTAAGAACTTGTTTCACAAAACTACAGATTTAGTCTTGTCGTGTATCACAAAACTAAAGATTTAAGAACTTGCTTTACAAAACTACATATTTAGTATCTCAATTATCACAAAACTACATATTTAGTATCTCAATTATCACAAAACTACATATTTAATGTCTCTATTATCACAAAACTATAAGTTTAGTGTTTTTATTATCACAAAACAGGTTTAAGCAATGCTAAAACATGTAGTTTGTCATAGTGTATTGCTAAAAACTTGTAGTTTTGTGACAATTGAGACACTGAATTTGTAGTTTTATGATAATAGAGACACTAAATCTATAGTTTTGTGAAACAAGCTCTTAAATCTATAGTTTTGTGATACACAAAGGCGCTAAATTTGTAGTTTTGTGAAACAAGTTTTTAAATCTGTAGTTTTGTGATAGATTGTGCAAAATATGTGTAGTTTTCTGAAATTTACTCTAAAATTTTAAATATGGTTGAGTTCTTGTAGCACCCCTCTCCAGCTGACCATACAGATCAACAGGAGCAGGATGATCATACCTATGTATTTGTACCAGTCCCAGGGATCCAAGCTGGTACATACAGGGCATTGGTGGATCACAGCCAACTGCTTTATTTATACTTGATAGAGTTCTTACATAAGTTGCAGCCACGGACAGAACCCGGGCTTACAACGACACTCAAACAGAAAAGGGCAGCGGAACGGCGAGACCCGACTCACAGGCAACGACTTGGGAACCTAGACCGAAACCCTAAACCCTTCGAAAGCGACTTGCCATGCCGAGAGAGCTTCCCATGGTGATCTTCGGCTTCCGATGACTCTAGTAGTATTATAAATATAGCAAGGGTGAGTACTCTATGTACTCCGCAAGTCACGGGAAATACGTGGTGTATGCAAGGCTAAGGAAAGGAAAGGCTGGGGTTGTTTTCGCAAAAAGAGAAGAGAGGAAAAATCCTTTTGAAAGTCTAAGTGAGGGGAGACCAAGTTTCCAAAGCATTCATTTTTCTCAACTAGCTTTCTCTTCTCAACCTTCACATTTCTAATCCTCCAGTTTGGAGCGTACTGTCCCGGACAGCACCTCCGCCCTGGCTCAACAAATCTTTCTCACATTATTCTCAGCTCTTGCTCGACTCTTTCTCAACCTTTCTCCTAACTTCTCTATGGTGTCAAATGACACCCCGGGTCACACAGCCCCGTTTCAGACCACACAGGTCTTCAACCGGCCACACAGGCCAGTTCTGGTAACGCCTTTCCAAATTTTACCCAACTTTCGCAAACGGTTTTCAAACAAATCTACGCTAGAGAAATCACCGACACATCCGCCCTTGACCGTGGGCACGGCTGTTCGAACAGTTTGGACAAACCTCTGCAGAGGGGGCACGCTTTACCCACACGACGCGAGCTTACTCCCACACTGATCAGGCGGGGAGGTTCGTGACAAGGCCTTTCCAAGGCTTTCTCAGGGCAGCCGGTAGTCTACTAAACGGGTCCCCGACCAAGCACAAGCAAGTCCTCGACTTCCTTGCTCAGGAGCCCATAGTATCTCTCTATACTATGGCGCCTCCACGTCCAGCAACTCCGCACTCACCCTAAGTCCACCAATTACTTAGCCAGGAGTGCCCCAGTTCACTCGTGTGGCCGTACTATAGTATGTGTGGTCGCACTCTCTCTAGGAATCAGTCCTTATGAGTTACGGGAAGTCCGACCACACAGGAGGGAACAACCTGCAACAACCCTTTTCTCCGAAAACCATTTTATTTCGCAAAGCTTCCGACCCCGAGGATCGGTTCTTCAAACCTTTTTCAAAAACCCGGTTCATCCCAAAGTTGTGTCGTCGGTACCCGTATCGGGGATACGAGTATCACGGCGACGGGGCGACAAGGAAAGGGGGTAATCGTAAAATCAAGGGGGGGGGTCGTATGCAGCAAGTATAGGTCATTGGGCCCGACGGATAGAGTGCGATCCGCGGCCGTGCTCGTGCTTTCTAATGCATCAGACAATTTTGTAACATAGTTTTTACCAACATATAGGTTCAACATGGTCAAAGGGTGACTTGCCTCGGGTCTTCATCTTTGACACTCTTGTATAAGTCTTCCGAGAAAACCACAACGATTCCATCGAGCGAAACGATTAATTCCGTCAACGTTGACTACGCGCGAAACAGAGAAACCAAGCAAAAACTGTGCACATGGGCCGGCCTCATTACGGCCTGCCCGAGAAGAGACGGATGCGGGGCCCGGCGGTTGGCATGGCGTTGCCACGTCGGCTTGGACCGGGCGGCGTTGACCCCGAGTAGGATCAACGGCCGGCGGCGGCCGCAAGCTCGCCGGCGAGCGGCGGGGTGCCGGCGGCGTTGAGCTCGGTTTTAGGAGGGAGGGGAAGATGGAGAAGCCGATGAACGGCTCGGATTTTCCGGATCGATGCCAGAGAAGGCCGGCGACGAGAGGGGTGGAGAGGATTTGCCGGCGAACGGCGTTGGTCACCGGCGGCGGCCAAATCAACGGCGGAGCGGCTGGGATTTGGCGTGAGTAGGTTCGGGGAGGAACCGGCTCCTCTAGGGCAAGAGGGATTTGCCTCTCGGCCTTTGCACCGGGGAGAGGGAAACGGCGGCGAGGCGGCCGGAGGAAGGGAAGAGGTGGAAACCGAGCGGCGGCGGGGGAAAACGGGTGGAACTGGGAAGGGGATTTGGTGTGTGATGAGCGGCGGGTTTCGGCCTTATTTATAGGCGAGCGCCGGCGCATCGTGCCAACAAAGAGAGGCGGTGGAGGTGCAGGCGCACGCGGCGCACAGTGGCGGGATTCGCGGCGGCTGCACGCGGTGAGGTGATGCGTCGGGGCAGTGGCAGCGGGGCGTGTGCGTCACGGTGGCCGGCGCGGCAGTGGGCTGGCGTCGTCGTCGCGATGCGCGGCGGCGGGATGCGACGGTCGGAAAAAGGAGGTGACAAAGCGGCGGGATTCGCGGCGAAGTGACGCGTCGAGGTGACTTGGCGTGCGTGGCACGGCGGCCGACAGGCCCACGTGGGCGTTGCACGCGGAGGAGAGGGAGTCGACGGAAATCAGGCCGGCGGCCGTGTCCTGTCGAGCGGAAAAAGACGACGGGGAACGACAGAGAGAAGCGACGGTGAGGGCGAGGGGGATTGGGGATGAGCGTGCTCGGCACTGGCGCGTGGGTGCGCGCGGGATAACGTGGGGCAGCTGACAGGTGGGCTTGGGAGAGGGAAAAAAAAGGACGGTCGCGCGCGCGCTACGGGCGTCGCGCAGCTGACAAGCGGGGCCCGCTCGTCAGTGCGCGCGTGTTGGCTGCGGGCCGTAGCTTGCTGGACCAGTTGGGCCGTGCAGCGCCGGAGAGAAGAGAGGAGAGAAAAGGAAGAGGCCGTGGGCCGGAGAGAAAAGAAGAGAGAAGCGGCCTGGAGGAGCAGTAACCTTTGGAAATTTTTCCTGGGAATTGATTTGAAAGGTTTTGAGGGAATCTTGCACAGGGATTTGAATTCAAGTTGAATATTTGAATTCACAGATTTAAACAAGGATATATAATCAAGGCAAAACGGATGGATTTAAATTTGGGGAAAAGAGGAGAGGATTCATGGGCGGTCTCAGAGGATAAATTTGAATTGCAAAATTCAAATTTCGGGATTTGAGATTTGGATTTTGGGGGATACAAGAGGGAAGGCTTTGGGATTTGGCACTTAGGTCCTTAACCACACACAAAGAACCAAGATTTTCGCAAGTAGGTTTTTAATAAAATAGTTTTTAACGGCCCGAAAAATCGGGGCGTTACAGTTCTACACGTTAGAAATATCCATGTTTAAATTATCATGATGTTAAACTAGGTATAATATGTGTATGTCTATGTTAACATAGAAGATAAATAAATTAGGGGCTGGCAAAAATGATTATTGCTAGAGTTGAAGATATATTTCAGGTCTAGAAAATAGGGGCAACTCTCGTCTAATCTTTAAGGAGCTTTAGTATAAGGACTATTGCTAGAGATGCTCTTCTATTATTATTCAAAAAAAGGAGTCTAGGTTTTATAATATTTACTTACAGTTACACAACCCGGTGCAAAACTAAATTTGTGTCAGGAGGAACATAACATTAGTTGATGCTAAATTTGAATGTTAACTATTTCCTACCAGGTTGCCTTGAATATATTAAGATTCTACTATCTCAGAATTCTTTCTCCTCCTCAATTTCTATGGCCTCCATCTTCTACACCTCAACCCCAATTACATCGCCTTCTTGAGCATCTTCGCTCACCTATTTGAGGCCTTCATACTGGGGTCACTCTTTTTCTAGATCTCCTCCGCCACTTCTATGAGCTCCGAAGGATGAAGTCCGGTAGAATCTCCGGATACTGCAGATTCTGCCTTCACGATGAAATGAAGGTGGAGTACACCCCTCTCCAATGTACCTCCTCGCGAGGACAATGGAGGTCTAAGTGGTTCTATCTTGGTTATATAGCATTGAAAGTACATGTTTTTTGTTTTATAATTATAGATGTTTTTTGTTTTATAATTATAGACAACAGTGCAGTATCATCTTCCTCTTACCTCCAACAATGTACCAGCTATGTCCCAAAATGTTGATTGTCCAAGCTAAATTAGTTTTGGATAAAAATTTCCAAGATGCATCGAATCATGTGGGCTAGTACCAATTCATGAGAGTAAACAATGGAATATGGAAGTATCCAATCCCTATTTTATGTTCCTTACCAAAATGTGTCTATTCCCTTCGTTCCGCAAAAAACAAACTTAGGATGGAATGTGACGCTTTCTAATACGATAAATTTGGACAACCCTTTGTCCAAATATGTTGTTGGAAATTTCATATCTGATTCTAGCTTCTAAGATTGTTTTTATGGGACGGAGGAAGTAGCGTTCTCAGACAAAGCATCCAAAGTTCACGAATTTAGATATATAGCACCAAAAGGTACTGATTCATTTTAATAGCACTGAAAGGTTACCTCCGTTCTTTTATTTAGCATTCCATCCAAAATTCTGTTAAGTTTATAAGAAGCGAAATATCCCAATTGCCCTTTCCCTCATCTTCCTCCTCTACCTTCTGCTCTTCGACCTTGAGCTCGGCCAAGGCAATTTGCTGGGCACCAGAAAATTTGGAGCCCCTATCTTCTTCTGTTCGATCTCTCATCGAGCTCCAGCATCACCTTGAGCTCTCGCTCTTTGGCTTGCATCGAGCTCGGCCCGGTCGGCGCCGTCAAGCTCTCAAGCGACTGCGCCAGCTCGCCCTTGGCTGCTACCCTCAAGACTCATTAGCCATCGCTTGCGAGCTCGTGCTGAACCTACGCCCTCGGCTAGCTATGCGCGACCTGGCCATCTGCCACCATCGAGCTCGCCGTAGCTGTCTCTGGAGAGCACACGCCCAGCCTCCGTCCTACACCTCGAACTCCCACACACCCGATGCCGTTGAGCACTCGAGCTCATGCTTAGCCGTCGCCACGAGCTGAATTAGTCCTAGTTGGTGAGCTAGATCCTTAGTCCCCAAGACAACCGCTGTCAAGCTCATCCACATTTGCCTTTGTTTCAATGGTAAAATCGAACTATTTTGTGAGATACAAAATTAAGAAACATTAAAGAAAAAGACACAGGAATAATGTTATTTGTTAATTCCATATCTCATTACCGAAGTTGAGTTTCTTCTAAAATTTTGCATGGATGTTTATTTATATAGTACTTACATGTGTGATTTCTTTGAGATTTTTTGAGAACTCCAATCAAAAGTTTCCATATTTTCACCGAATAGGTGGTTTCCACCTGATACTTCCCCATATATCTAAAGGCGTACGGAGGGAGTACTATAATTCATGTATGGAGCTAGCTGCAACTAATTAGCTACTCTCTCCGTCCCAAAACAAACAAGCCTAAAATATGATTTAATATTTTCCAGTACAACGAATCTGGACAGAGGGTTGTCCAGGTTGTGAGCCATCAATCTGTTGAAATTCGTCACCGAGACTTGTACTCCTTGTCTTGAGTTAATCTCGTATACAACTGCAACTCCGATAATACGGACTCCGCTGTCAACCTGATTCTTCTCAGTTTCTGCACCAACCGTGTTCTGTGCATACTAATCAAGCTCCAACTCCATCACATACCGTGTTCACGTCAACAGAAACGGAAGAGGGATTTCAAGCTCCAACTCCAACTCTTTTCAATTAGCACTTAGGTGCATGTACACCTATATATTATATGTCATCTAACTAGTTATAAAAAAATTTCAAAAAGTTTGAGAAGATAAATTAATATGAAATATCACTCCACAAAATGCAAGATTAAATTTGATCTCTACAAGTTGTAACAACAAATTGAATTTGTAGTTTTATACACATACTTATACTTATATTTTTTATTTTTGTTACGACTTATGTATGTCAAATTTAATCTTGTATGTTTGTTGAGTGATATGTTTATACTAATATATCTACTTATTTTTAAATTTTTTTTTATAATTATTTAGATGACATGCAACATGTGGGTACTAAATCCTATTTTCATACATATGCACAATGACCAAGTACAAGTCGGCAATGCATGCAGCATGCGTCTCCCTTTTTCTCACGTGTATGTCTTTGGCTCAGCTTTTCCTGTATGCTGCCTAGTGCCTACACGATCATGTGCTTTTGTTTGCTTCCGATTGAAGTCAACCTGTTGCGCATTGCTGTCGTGCGTGACACTGGGTCCACCGAGCCGTGCTGCCTGCCAGCTCTCGGGTGCCTTGCATCTCTGCGCCTCGAGGCCCACTTTGCACTGCTACCACAGAGCCGCAAACAGAGCCGCGCCATGCCTTGCTCCTCGAGACGCCGCAGCCGCTCCTATAGACCCAACCGACACAGAAGCATCGCTGCTCCCTCGTCGGAATCCACCGCCTCCTCAGTCCTCACTTGAGACGGCCCGCGTCAAGTTCCGCCACCGCACGTCGCTCCACCACGGCCGTGCGTCTCACCCGAAGCTTGGACTTTCAATTGACCGCCCGTCAATCTAGTCCGAGCCGAAGACGATGAATCACCATGCCGTTTTCGCAGCCGCCGAACGACTAGAGCGCTACGTCTAACTATATCCTTATTGAACGCAGCTCATCGAAAGGCACGGACTAACCCGTCCACAGTGTTCGATTCCACCGATCGTCTCCAGCTTCAATCAACCCTGAGCGTCACGTCTAACCATCTTCCTGTTGAAAGTAGCTCATCGGAAAGTTTGAGCTGCCCGCCCGACGTGTTCGAAACCACTGATTGGTACGCCAATCGCTTCAGCCACCATCAACCCGAGCACCACGTCTGGTTTTCTCCCTATCGATGCAACTCATCGAACGGTTCAGGCCGCCACCTGAAGTGTCCAAAACCACCGATCAAATTCCGTTGATCGCCGCCGTGCTCCACCTTGCATCAATGTCCCACCCGAGTATTACTGTGTAGCAATCGTGGTGTGAAGCACCTCCATCATGTCTCTATCCATGAATCTCCCGCAGACTCTGATACCACTTGTTAGAAAATCAACCTCGAATCCGACATCGGTAGCAGACCGCGGAAGCACAAGAACAACGACATAGGAGATCCAATCTCGACGATGATGTTCGGACAAGCCTATTCTACGAGACACTAACTACGGGCGCTCCTCCCTGATCCAACATAATTTCAACTTACAGGGTAAATAACGACCACAGCCGGTCGGCTATGCGACAGACGGTCGCTCACTACGCCTATCTATGCTACTGTCGCCGTGCGGTTACAACAGGTGTGACTTCCTAATTAAAGTAGTGCCTAGGATAGTGTCACGACCCGCCCCTCGGACACCGTAACAGGTTACCCGAAGGAGGGCGTGCCGTAGAAGAACAGCGAACTGTTCCCTACGGAACCGCGTCACGAGTACCTGTCCCAGGATTCCGTTGCTGATACCCATGGTAACAAGATGAAATCAAAACATTACTATTAAATAAACTATACCTTTACGTTGCGACTTCGGGTAGACCCTGAGTAGCATCCAGCAATCAGAGAGCAGCAACAGCGGACTTTAGCGTAGCCGGAACACCATACCACAGGCAGTGGTTTGGGTTTAGGAACGAAAACTCCTTGGCGTCTACATCTTCAACCTGGTCTAGCAGCAAGGGAGGAAAAACAACAACAGAGAGGGGTGAGTACTTTCGTACTCGCAAACCACGGGAAAAGTGTAATATGCAGGCTTCAAAGAACGGCTAGATTTAAGTGTAAATCAATTTTCATAAAGATACTACAAGTGTGTCAGGATTTTAATTGAGTTCATTAACAAATGTAACATTAAAGATATCGGGGTATGGCAACACATTCACGACCATGATTCAGCACGAAGCTCAAATCATGTCTCAACAATTATTCCGGATCAACTCAAATCATCTCGCAATCTCAATGTCGAGCATCCCGGATGCCTCGACTCCCGGATCCCGTGGATCCTATCTCCGGCCACGAAGGCCTCTCAACACACACCAAAATTCAACTCGCAAAACACGATTTTCATCCCAGAGAGTTTTCCCTAAAACATTAGTAAAACAAAAACTATGCTAAGAGAATCACCGCACATTTGCTCCTGACCGTGAGCACGGCTATTCGAATAGATTTAACACTCTGCAGAGATTGTACGCCTTACCTACGCGACACGAAACTAACACCGAAACGGGCCATGAATCGGAAGTTCGTGACAAGGTTTTTCCAAAGATGGATTAGGCTTTCCCATATTGCATGGCCAGGTTGACTAACCGCGCAACCAGTATCAGGCTATTCACGCGGCCGTCGTCTACTTAGGGCGCACACCCAGGGTACTACGGATCCCGTGTCTCCCTCGCTAGGCCAGACCCCGGCGATCCCAGGTCCTGAGTCCCCTTTTCGTACGTAAGGACCCAGCGGCCTGTCGCGCGCTGCACACCTTACCCTGTTGTGTCCCATAACCACCAACATGCGGACAAGCTTAACCTAACTAAGTACTCATCCAGAGGCATACCCACGTAGCCCGCGTGGTCGCACGATAATATGCTCGGATGGAATTCCCAAAGGAATCGGCCCTTAAACAGTACAACTTAGCCAGTCCCCAGGACTTCTCGACTAAGCTCTACCCATTTCGCAAATTCATTTTCACTTCGCAAATCATTTCTCAAAACAATTCTCAATCCTTTTTCCCAAAGTCATATCATAGAGTAAAGTATGAGGGTTTAGTCGGACAATCCTACTCGAGAGCTTGAATGTCTAACAGTACCATCGAGATGTATCGACAAGGGTTCACAAGTATTCAATTTCTACGGGAAAATAATGCAACTACTAGGTAGGTCCATCGATATAATCATCGAGGCCGGGTTGGATAATCGTGCACAATTCTAATGCGAGTTGCAAACATTTTATTTGTAAACTAGGAGCAATATGATCAAAGGGTGGCTTGCCTGGGTGACGATTTTTCCGGTCTTCAGTCTTCAGAGAACACCAGATAAATCCAACGCGCGATTGATCCAAGAAAACCATCGGTCTTCACGGCTTCTTGATTTTACAGCTTCGGACGAGAAAACCTCAGACGAACGTACGCTAGCGAGCAATACACAGAAATCCTATTGGAGTCTACAAAATAAAATATAGTATAAATATAATTAGTAGTGCCATAGGGTAGACCTTAATTTTAGGAGGATTTAGGAGGTTGAACAGGGTCAATCGGACTTACGGTTCAAGAGATATGATTTTTGGAAGGCCGGTGGTATTTCTAGATTATTTGGAAAAGGATTTATGTTGGATATTGAAAATAAATATCCACAGCTGTATCTGAAGGTCAAAGGAGGTGGAACAGACATTTTCTCGGTTTTGTATGGAGAGTAATTGGGCCGGAGGGGTGGAGGAAGAGGGGTCTATGTCGTTTGGCAAGGGAGGGACCTAGAGTGAACTTTGTTGATTTTTAGTATGTCTGGGCTGAGATGAGGGGACCAAAGATGGACTTATTTTCTGTATTGGTTAGCTTATGCAGTAGAGAGAGAGGGACCAAAATTGGACTTATGTTTCGGAGGAAAATAGTTTGAGCTGAGTTGATCGGAACAGGGATGAAGAACGGACTTTATTTGGCTGCTGGGCTCTACGAGCTAAGATAGGAAGGACCAAAATTGGACTTGGGGTGTTTTCTCTCGGGCCGAGCAGGGGTCTAAACCAAACTTCAGTGCAAAGCTTGGCTTGGGCCTGGGTCGGTAGGAGAAGGACCGAGGCCAGACTTCCGTTTCAACGCGAAAGCAGGCAAGGGTGATGTGGACTAGGGTTCCCGATCTTCCGAAAGGTTCTGATAACCAACGATTTGGGCGGAGTCGCAACACACGTCGATCCGGCTTCTTGAGCCCCGCAATCGCAGCACCACGTCTCCTCTGGTTACCACCCGTGCCGGAAC
>CM002478.1:3197858-3210580 GCA_000325765.3 Leersia perrieri
GCGCCTGCGCCGGCCGCAGCCGCCCACGTGCGCGCCCACCGCAGCCCGCCGAGCTCACCTCCTCCGCCTGTGTGTGTGAGACGGCCAGACGGGTGGATTTGGATAGGGTTGGGAGGGTTATATTTGTCTTTTCATGTGTCCTTTTCTTTTTATCTCTTTTTTTATTCTGATTCCTCACGACATATTAACAGTAGGGCTAAACGGCAGCTTCAGATTTGAAAAACAGGGCCAAAACTGCATAGTGGAAAAAATATGGCTAAATCTGCAGTTGGACTCTAAAGTAGGGGGTCTGTTATGCAATTGCCCCGTATATATAGCAGTGATGCTTTATGACAAAAATAAGATGGTCGTCACTAAGACTATCCTAATAATCATCATAAACTAGCCCAACGACATATCATGACGAAATTTAGTTTGTCAGAAGAGGCTATTCATGAAACGTCACGAAGAGCTCTTCACACTGTTATTTCTTGGGATCAATAAATTAAATAGTAATTTAGGCGTAGAATTTATATTAAAGGGTAAATATTTAACAAGTGAAATAAATGTGGAAAATTCTATAATTAAATGATGGTTGTATTTAATTTTAATAATCCATGTACTAAGTAAAACGTCCAGGAATTTTATATTGATTAAATTAACCATTTAAATGCATTTTTAGAGTTTTTTATAAAATTATTGCAGAACTAAACCTAATTAAAAAATCCCTCAATACCAAAAAAAATGATTTAAATAAATGTTATTTTCCTTATGCCTATTAATTCTTGAAAAAATCATTTAAATTTTAAGAGCATTTAAACTAATTTTAGTTGAGTTAAAACACTTAACAATAATTTTATATTGATTAAATTTACCATTTAAATGCATTTTTAGAGTTTTTTATAAAATTATTGCAGCACTAAACCTAATTAAAAAATCCCTCAATAGAAAAAAATTGATTTGAATAAATTTTTATTGTTCCTTATGCCTATTAATTCTTGAAAAAAATTATTGAAATTTTAAGAGTATTTAAAGTATTTTAGTTGAGTTAAAACACTTAACAACAATTGAAGAAAAAGAAAAAAGTTTTCTCATCTCCCCTCTCAATTGGGTCATTTTCAGCCTAGGCCACCATATGCTATCCCTTTTCCCTCCCTTGTATCGCCCTCTTGGGCCATCGGCCTAGGCCTATGGCCTCATATTTTTGCGCGAGCACTGCACCCGTCAATGGACCGGCCAGCCGGAGCCGCATGGGCCGCCACAGCTGCTGACATGTGGGTCTCACCACGTGGATTGAGATGAAGAACACATGTATGGTTATATTTATCTTTTTAACTAGTAAATGTGCCCGTGCGTTGCAACGGGCTTTTTTTCTTGTTTGTGTTGGTAGAAAGGATGAACATAGTTTTTTTGTTTGTGTGTTGATTTATGATAAGCACTGCGAATATTTTAAATTATTATAAAAATACCCGTGCGTTGCAACGGAAAATAAGGTTTAAAACTAATCATGTTTTTAACAGAAGTTACGTAGGCTATGTTTTTTTACCTTAATATTATTATAATTTGTAGGCTCAGCTCTTTAACCGGTCGACAAGAAAGATAAGAAATAACATGAAATGACAAAAAATATATCCACCTATAAATGATAGAGATAACGATTTTTTAAAAAAAGTCTCGGCTTGTTAAGATTAGACAGAAGCTTGAGAATTGGAATGGTGGTTGTTCTTACGAATGGGTTTTGCTTCAACTTTACAAACTTTAAAATTCATAAAGCTCCCAGCTCAGTTGAACTAACAAATCCAATATACTTGACATTGACCAAATTGATATTATTAGATATATCATCAGTTTATTTCCTCTTCTTACTTTCTTCCTTTTCTTTCCTCTTCTCTCCGTCAGTTTGTCCACTCTGCTGCACATATTTACTGCGCCTAAGAAGAGAGATCCTAAATCCGAAAAGGCCACCGTCTAAGTTTAACCTGAATGTTTACTGAGTTTGCCGCATGCAAGCTGCTTTATGGGTTAATTAACACCAAAGTTCTTTGGGTTTTTTTAGGAAATTTTGGGTGGTTTTTGGATTTGTTCGATGTGCTGATGTCTAGCTCGGCGCAGGCGAGCAGCAGCGCGCACTGAATTAGGTGTGGGGAATTAGGCAAGGTGATTAAGCCAGCATTGACTTCAGCTGTAGCCTGTTGCTGTGGCACATAGCTAACCGGCTTGCCTGGAAAGCCTGAGCGATGCTGTTTCACAATGCATAAGCCTCGAAGGTGAATAATCCATCCAACTTTGGTGCGGCCCCACTGTTGTCCTTCCATCCTCCCCAAATTCCCCACACGACCTCGCGCAGATCGATCGACATGACGGCGCAGCCAAAGCTCTGCAACGAAACCTCCTTTCTCGTCTGTTCGTCATCGAGTGATCGGTCGTTTGCTATATACGGGCGCAACAGCTTCTTCTCCTTCCTCTTGGCATGGACTGACCAAAGTAATTACAGTCGCCTCCTTCCTCAGCTCGTCGATCTTAGACTCTCAGTACTCGTTCTGCCGAGCATACTCCTGCAGTCCTGCTCTTCCCTTCGCCACACCACCATCTGATCGACCACATGGTGCTCTGCTTCTCCTCAATGGCACACTTCGGAATGCATGGTTTTAAGAACTACTCGTCGTACTCAATTAAAAAGGTCACTAGGTCAGGACTGGGGAGAAAAAGTCTCCACTCCATACAAATAAGATCAGGAAACGATCGGTAATGGATGATATATCTCGGTGTTGCTTGCAAACAGGATCGGAAGACTCAGCGCAAACTCCTTCCTAGTTTGTTTTGATTTGATTTGATTAGGTCCGACAACAGCATGCATATCGATCTGGTGAACAAATCAAATCAATTGGCCCATAGCTCATCTATCGTTTGCATGGGCAGAAAGCCTGAAATGGATTGACGACTCCACGAAAATCGGAAACGGAAAAGACATAGGGGGAATAACGACGATTATCGGAGACGCGCGACGACGGACAGAGGACGATCCCATCATCTTTCCTTTTCATAATATAGGTAGAGATCTGTAATTAAAATTTGTTATTGGCTTTCTCCCTCATAATAACAGCCTCGTCATGCAAATAGCAGGACGCCAACAACATACTGTCAACGTCCAACGGTACATGCATGCATGCATACACGGACCCTTAACTTGCGCACAAGAAATGATCAGACAGCTACAGATATACAGATCATGTGAAGACATCATCAAAAACCAAACCAAAAACTAAATACGTATAGATCATTTCGAGATGGATGGAGTACTATAGATATGATAACAAGTTTGTCCTATCTCCATTAAAAAAGCAGTTTGTTCTACGACGAATCGAATATTGGTTGACACTATTCCACGTGTAAGATCCATCTTGCAGGTACACTTCTAGAACCATCAGTAAACAAGGATGAAAACATATCTTGCAGGTACACTTCTAGAACCATTAGTAAACTAGAATGAAAACACATGATTGCGTTGTGTATGATGATCTTCTTGTAATGATTGCTTGCGTTGTAACTACTCCTATATAACAGCTATATAATATATTCCTCCGTCAGCATATATAAAATTGGAGTAAAATGCATGAGCAATAGCATAACTTGTATGGTGGGTGTAATTTAGTCACACATCTTATAATTTACTTAAATAAGTCATACAACTTGTTTTAGGGATGCAAATCTTATAGAAAATCAGATCACATGAAGTATTTGCTATCAAGTTGAATGTCGTATTGAATTAATATGTCGCTCATGACCCGTGCGGATATGAAAATGATAAAAACCCATGTTTTCACTTGCAACAGTGATGTATGTGTTCTTTTAGTATACACAATCATGAAGTATTAGTTAATATTTAATAATTTAATATAGTTCATATCTTATCGAATTTATTACTGGTAATATTGATACTTTGCTTATTCTTGGGTTGGATGTGGCCATGTGTGTACAAGATATCAATACGGTGAACATACCGCACACGTTAAAATATGATTTGCACCCTAAGCACAAGATGAGTGACTCATTTAAGCAATTTATAAGATGTGTAACTAAATTGCATCCACCTAATAAGTTGTGGTACCACCGATGTATTTTACTGATAAAATTTTTTGGGTGGATTTGATTTGAATATAAGCATTCTAGATGGATGTGAGATATATTCTACGGTGAATCACAACCCTCCAAAAAAATGCTTGTATTTACATAGAGGCCTTTTACAGTGCTCCAACTTACCTCTACGGAGGTAAGAGAGCCAGGGTAAATTACAACAGTTGGTTTCACATTCTATTATTTTAAGATGTATGTTACGTACTCCACCTTACCTCCTAAGTGGTGTAAGGGGGTATCAGCTAATCCTAGCCCTTGATTACTGGTTTGTTTATTCATAAATAGGATTTAACTCCTATTAATATGATGTTAGTAAATAAGTAAACCAAATAATTAGCAAACCTTAATCATGTGTATATACCAAAAATCAGCACTGGCATGCATGCATGTCTCTTCAAATCTTGCGTCCACGCATGCATGTACAGTAGTATTTCATATTTCAATAATTCAAAATAATGGAATCTACATACTAAATATTAAAAGAAATATGAAATATATTAAACATACTTTTTTGAATTTGGAGTAAAAACCTAATTATATTTTAAGCCTTTATTTGCTGCTGTGTTAAAAAATTGAAATTTCTAGACAAAATATCTGCATGTTTATCTAATCATTCAAAATATATCATTCAAAGTATAGAATGACAGAAAAAATATATATAATGCTCTAACTTTTTAATTGCAAGTTTCAATATTACCACACATTTTAAACAATACTAAATATGTACTATTTTTAAATAAGGAAAGGCTAGATCATTCCTTATTATAATGTAACAAATATCATTAATTGACTTTAAATAAGTCAATAAATGACTCTTTACATCATTAGAGGTAAGACTAATATTAGCCATTAGATCTCTATGCAATGGACGGTTGAAAAGAATTTGGGAGCACCTTAAAAAATTCCTTATTTTAATTACTCCTTCCTTAAATGCATCGTAGCAAAGTATGGCAACGTATATATGCACATGATTATCTTTCCTAAATCATTCTGGCATGCAACACATTAAAATAGGCAACATACTGTTATGCGTCCTTAAACAAATTGGCCTACATGCCACAGAAGGCATTTTTTTTCCTAATATGAAAAAAAGGTTTTGTATGAATGTTGTATGTTTGACAGGTGTGAAACATTTATAAAATATAATTAAAAAAATCCGAATTTTGCAAAAAAAAAATTGAATAAAAAATTCAAATACCATTTTGAAACTACAGTTTGGATATTGAGATTTAATTCATTAGTTCAAATTTATTTGTTTATTACACCTAATTTGAATTCATATCAACATTAATAGGTCCTAATTGCTAATAAGTGGTGGCATCTTACCACCTAAGAGGTAAGTAAGTTGAGGCCATTAGATCCATCTCCAATGAACGGCTAACAATAGTTTGGGTGTACCTTAAAAATCTCCATAAGTCAATTTGACATATCGATGGAGTAGATGAGAAGCCCTTAAAAATACCACACTTGACTCCTAAAAGCTAAATAAAAACTAGGAATTCCTAAATTAATCATAGACAAAATGGCACCAACTTTGTGTATGACACGGTATAGCTACCTTTCATTGAATGGCAGCAGAAGCAACCAGGAAAGCAAGCCTCAAATTCGGTCCAGATTAGGTAGTCCGAAGCTGCTACAATAACAGTACTCTATATATTCACGAATCACGATCGATACGGATGCAGCTAATCCAATTCAACCAGCCGGTTACCGACAGTACGGATCGATCAATTTAGCTCGCTCGCTAGCTATCCAGAAACATTTGCTCCACACATATGGATCATAATGTAATCCAGCTCGCGCGTAGTGATCATCATGATCCGCAGCAGCAGCAGCAGCGTGCAGCTGGCTCGGCTAATTCTGCGGATGGTGAGTTGGAGATGTGCCCGTCTCTCTACCGCGCTGCACGCCGCGGGCGAGCGAAGGAGGTCATGGCGTTGCTTCTGCAACCACGGCAGCACGGCCATGGTAACGCAGGACATCGTCAGGTTGATGGTAAGCTCTCCTCCCTCTGCTTTCTCTTTTAATTTTTAAAACTTTGACGTATAAGCTCACCAACGTCATACTCTCTCCGTCTTCAAATGTTTGTCGCCATTGATTTTTTGACACAAGTTTGGTTATTCGTCTTATTCAAAAAAAATTTGTAAAACATGTAAAACTATATATATGCAACAAAATATATTTAATACTGAATCAAATGATAGAAAAAAATAATAATTACGTAATTTTTTTAATAAGATGGAAGGTCAAATTTGTGTCAAAAAGTCAATGGTGATAAACATTTAAGGACGGAGGGAGTATAATATTGCAGGAGTAGTTCATAGTAAACACACACGTTACGTGACTGACGTCTGTTCATTCAAAGAAAAATAATTTTACTATTGTTGTCTTAATTTAATTTCTCATATCGACGTGAAACTATATAGCTTGGTTGTATAACGGCGGGAGCTTTTACGGTGTTTGCGATGCTGTGAGCTATTCATAATTCAAATCTAATGCTTCAAAATAAGAGAGGAGTAGTTATCCTAAAAAAAGTTGGGTCTTGGGTTTGATGGAAATAATGCGACATCAAGCTGACCTTGAATCCCTTTCAAAAAAAATCCCCTTTCAGAAAAGGGAAAAAGGTGGCCTTGAAATATTGGTCTCTCTCTTGACTTGTACTAGTCACGTTCCTTTCTTGACAAGACCTCCTTTCTTGATTAGTATACATTCGATTTGTACCGAATCCCCAAATATAAAATTTATTTGATTAATTACCGGTATAAATTATAAATTTTGGAGTAAATTTCACAAAACTACATATATTTTGCATCATCTAGAGTATCTAGTGTCTTCGTATATCACAAAACTACAGATTTAAGAACTTGTTTTACAAAACTACAGATTTAACGTCTCTATTATCACAAAACTACATGTTTAATGTCTCAATTATCACAAAACTACAGGTTTAGTGTCTGTATTATCACAAAACTATAGGTTTTAGCATTTGCTTAAACCCGTAGTTTTATGATAATGTATTGCTAAAGCTTGTAGTTTTGTGATAATTGAGACACTAACTCTGTAACTTTGTGAAACAAATCCTTAAATATGTAGTTTTGTGACACTAATTCTGTAGTTTTGTGATAGATTGTGCAAAATATCTATAGTTTTGTGAAATTTACTCTAATTTTAAAGATAATTTTGATGTTTTTTCGTCGTAATTTTTTAGCCTTAAATTTTAAATTATGAATAATACAGATGTAAAAATTTTATACACAAATTAAAACAAGTCAATGTCAGTCGCTTTTTAGAAAGAGTGAAACCAAATGATGAGAACTCGTGGTTTCTTTGTCCTTTTTCCAGGTATTGTTCAGCAAGGACAGTGCGACCTACTCGAGATGACCGTGGAGAGGAACACCATTTTTCATATCGCTGCAGAGCAAGGGCACGGCGAGTTGATCCAGGAGCTCTTTCACAGGTTCATCACGGACAAAACCTTCCTCTCTCGCCAGAATTCCGTACTGGACGCCGTTGCACTGCGCGGCGAGGGCGGGTCATCTCAGCGCTGTAAATGCCCTCCTAAATCTTGCCAAGGATTGTGGCGAGAATACCCTGGGATGCCAGAGCAGGGCAGGGGATACGTCCCTTCATCTGGCGGCTACGCATGGCCATGGCGCCGTCGTGGAGGCTTTGGTCTCGGCACGAAGGTCGGCGTCCGAGCTGAACAAAGCCGGCATGTCGGCGCTGTACTTGGCGGTGATGAGCAGGTCGGTGATTGCTGTCAGAGCGATTGTTACCACGTGTTTGGATGCATCATCAGTCGGTCCTAGCTCACAGAATGCTCTGCACGCTGCCGTCTTCCAGAGCTTAGGTAATGCTTTTACCGTCTTAAAATATAGGGCATACTACCATTTTACATGCATGTTCTTCAATACTTTATTTACCATTAATTTGTGTCATAAATAATACCAAAATCTATACAGTTAATAATACCAAAATCTATACAGTTAATATTATTAAAAAAATCTTTCAAATGCAAATATAGTGAAATCACATGCATAAAACTAAAAATTTATGTAGTTAGTTTAACCTTTAGTCAAACCGTTAAATATTGATTTTGCAGAAAATAAAAAAAGACGGAGAGAGTATCAAGTCAACTGGTTGACTTGTTTTTTTTTTTGCGGGAACTGGTTGACTTGTTGATTCGGTAGCTTAAGAACCAACATAAGAAATCAAGAGTAAAGCCGTGAAACTCAATCTATTGTTTTTGCAGAGATGGTTCAATTGTTGTTGCAGTGGAAGCCAGAGTTGGCCAGCCAAGTCGACGGCAAAGGCAGCACCCCGCTCCACTTCGCGGCGTCTAACGGTAGCCACTCCGTCGTGAGAGCGATCCTCCAAACCGCGACGCCGAGCACGATCTACATGAAGGACTCGGACGGCCTCTCTGCTATCCACGTGGCGGCTCGGATGGGTCACGCCGGAGTCGTTAAGGAGATAATAGAGGTGTGCCCCGATGCCGCCGAGCAGCTTGACGGCAATGCCGGGACATTTGTGCACGCCGCGGCGAGGGAGAAGCACTCCTCGGTTGTGTCCCTCGTCGTCAAGGAACCAAGGCTGGGTGGCCTCCTGAACGCGCAGGACGGGGACGGGAACACGCCGCTCCACCTCGCGGTGCTCGCCGGCGAGCTTGGCGTCGTGGGGACGCTGCTTCGGAAGGGGAAAGTGCGAACTGGTGTGTTGAACAATGCTGGAGACACGCCGCTTGATCTTGCTTCCAAATCAACCAGTTTCTTCACCATGGTGAGCAATGTTAACATCTTTATTATATCTCGCCTGAAATATATTCCTCTTTGTTGCATATTATAAATTTATAAGGCATGCACTTTCAGTTTGTCCTAATTGTAGCATCTACAATACCAAATTAGATTTATTAAATCCACTATTCAATATTTTTTTCACGATAAATTTGTTTTTTTTATTGAGAATCCAGCTACGTCATTTTCTTATAAACTTGGTCTAGAACAACCTAAAACGTTGTATAATATGGATTGAAGGGACTAGCTAGTACATACTTGCCGTACACAATTGACTATATATCATACTTTTCGATTTTACATTACGAAACAATAATACACCACTTAAATATGCAATGCAGATAAGCTTAGTGCTGTCATTGGTCGCTTTCCGGGCACAAGGCAGGCCGCAAAGGCTTGACCATCTGGAGCCGTGGAGAGGCCGTGACATAGCACAGGGAATAGAGAAGTGTAGCGATAGCCTCGCGTTGGTGGCCGTGCTCATCGCCACCGTCGCCTTCACCGCCGGGTTTAACATGCCGGGTGGGTACAGGGACGACGGGAGGGCGAACCTTCAGGGCGTATTCGCATTCAATGTCTTCATGGTCCTCGACGCCATCGCCGTAGCAACATCAGTGGTTGCTGTGATCTTGCTTGTCTATGGGAAGGCGTCTCGCTCCGTCGGCTCGTGGCAGAGCTTCGTGGTGGCGTTACACTGTATCTGGATTTCTCTCCTCAGTCTAATCCTGGCCTTCTACTTCGCTGGCAAATCCGTGACGACCTCAAGAGCAATACCCATTGTGTTTTTTGTCATATATATGTGCATCTATTTTTTGATAATCTGGATCCAGGGCTGGTTTAAGGCTGCATGGACGGTTCGCGGGGTCTGGATGATTAGGCATCATGCTCACGCCATCAAGAGGCAATATCCATTTGCCATCACTTCACTAACAAACTTGCGTATCTTCGCAGGCATAAATATTATAGTATTTTTAGGTTTGTCAGCGATATATTTGTCTGAGGGGATTAGATCGATCGTCGAACAAGCATCCAGATAACATCTCACCTGCTTCTGCACCTATGTGACAAAGCTCATCTGTCGTCGGTGACATGTATCATATATTGAGACAGAACTTATTGATGTAATAAGGATTTGTGTATTTGTGTAGAAATGTTCTTACAATACAACTTGTTGCTATACACTACTGGTGTTTTTACTCCCGGTTTATAACCCCCCTTTAGTCCCGGTTCTGCAACCGGGAGCCGCGTGAGGCCTCCGTCGCCCCTGCGCGGGCCGCTTACGTGCGAGGCCGCCGGCAAAACCTCCCTTTCCCTCCCACCAGATCTGGCGGCAGGGAGGCGTGGTCGCCGCCGCCGCCTACCCGTCGCCCGGCCACTGCCGCATCCCCTCCCACCGGATCTGGCAGAGGGGAGGGCGAGGCCACTATCGGCGCCGACGCTGCTTCTCCCGCCGCCGAAACCGAGAGAGAGAGAGATGTTGTACGAGAGAGAGAGAGGGGAAGAGATCGAGAGAGAGGGGTTAGATAAAGATAAGGACCGACTCCGCGCGAGAGAAGAAGATAAGGACGGGAGTAAGATTTTTACTCCCGGTTGGTGACACCAACCGGGACTAAAGATCTATTTTTAGTCCTAGTTGGTGTTAACAATCAGGATAAAAGATGCATGCCTCCCTGATGCCCGGACACCATCAGACATTAAGCGAACCAGGGCCAACACCAACTGGGACTAAAGATCATCTTTGACAGTTGAAATTATGAACGGAGACCAAATAATTTTTTTAATCCTAATTTTAACCCAAACCAAGGCTATTGTCGATTTGGGGCCATGAGGCAAAGATCGTTTCTCCAGTAGTGATATGAACGATTGTGCAGGAAATGATATTATGGTACTCCCTCCGTCTCAAAATAGTGCTACTTATGCCATTTCTTGGAGAAATTAAGGTTGGAGTGAGAAATGATTGTGATTGGTTGAGGGGAGAGGATAGGTGGAGAAATTAAATGGAGGATGGTTGTAATTGGTAGACATATGGTAGGTAGATGTAGAAGTAGTTATATTTTGAGATAAATTTGAATTGCTTTGGTGGCTATATTTTAAGGCGGAGAGAATATAAAATTAGTGATTTCACAAAACAAAAAAAGACCCAAAATTTCAAACATGTATCTAGAATTACCGGAAAGCTACAAACAAAAAGAGTGAAAATTAGCTCGTTAGGAACCCATCCAAGATCGTCATAGACCCAACGAATTAGTAGTTCCCAACCGCGGGTGGAGTGAAATCCAACAAAAAAATCAGTAACTAAAAGAATAAAAAAAGCTTTTACGGAGTCATTTAAGTTATAGAAGAATTCCTGAACCCAAGAATTCAAAATAACAAGTTCCTTTTTACCCAGAAAAAAAGAACCACTTAGAATAGCCAAACAGATTATATTTCTTGAATAGATACCGAGATGTACCAAAATTTATAGTGTAAAGTTTGGTATTTCTCAGTATCTCTAGTATTATGAGGTACCAAAACTTAGTATAATTTATAGACAAATATACCAATATGTGCAACACCAAATTGGTTTTATTAAATAGAAGGCCACTGAAACCCTGAATATACAAACAACGACCGTCACGGGCAAACCCCTCGCAGTCGGACTTCGGCACGGTGCGAGCCGGTGGATGCACCCGTCTCTATCGATTCCGTGTGGTTTCAACGTGTTAGAACCTCTGTTGCGCGATTACGTCGTACTACTGGTACATTGTCGAGTGGCAAGAAGGACTTGGGAAGGCATCCAGGTTTGGGGCGGTTTCGATCTGAGAGTGGGGGAGTGGGTCAACTATAGTACCATTGAGGAGTGATGTCTACGGGCAACTGGATCGGCGGCCTCGGTTATATCACAAATCAAATAAATGGTACTCCTTGTGGCTTGGGAAATTAGGTGTGAACGTAACGCTAGAATCTTTCGAAAAAGAGCTTCCACGCTGGTGGCCGGCCTATCAAAAATAAAAGAGGAAGGTAGAACTTGGGTAAAGGCTGGAGTGGCAAAACTCAAAGAGCTAGCCCCATTGGGAAAGATCATGTAGTTTCTCTTTCTTGCAAGTGGTGTTCTATTTGGCACCACTCTGTAAATATTTTATGCTTAACCTTCCGCTCTATTAATATATCAAGGCAAAACTTTTGCCCCTTTTAAAAAAATAAGTTTGATTTTTCCAGTAATTTGCATGCACCAAATTATACATCCAAACGGGTTGTATACAGCCACAGTGTGCATTCATGGAGGACGCTTTCGATCAATTCCTTACGACATTCTGCAATAAAATTATGGGATCACTGGAAGTCTGTCGACAGATTTCGTCCAATAAATCTGTCGACAGATTTCATATGGAGGAATGCCCAGACCAGCATCTAAACGTTCCAGCAATCACATAACTGCCCAGGAAGTTCAGTTATACGCAAAATGATACTGAAACAGCAACTTCGATTAGCTATACAAACCATAAACGTTTTTAATACAACACCGACTAAACTCACACACGCAACGGGCCTACGACCATACACTTACATCCAAAACACGCAACCTTACACCACAGGAACATGCCTGAGCGTAAAGTTAACCTAAAAGTCGAAAACCTCGTCTTCGTTCCACACCTATGGGTCCACTGCTTCCTCAGGGGCTTCTTCTGCAACTTATTCTTGATCAGCTGGAGTAGCAAATATGCAAGACTGAGTACGAATGTGTTGACGTGAAATTTGACTCCCACGTGTACTACGCGTAGGCCTGGAAGATTTGCTTAACTTCTGAGCGCAGGTCCTTGGAATCGGGTTCTGAGC
>CM002478.1:3220752-3232499 GCA_000325765.3 Leersia perrieri
CCAGACATTGACTTGGTCTTCATCGCCTTGTCCTTTGGATCGGCTTGGTTTGCATCGGCTTCGAACCCGATCAAATCCTATCCGATGGCTATTGTACAAAATCTGGTGTCAACAGAATGGTACTCAGCAAGCCATGCAGGAAAAACTTAAACTATTGCAAGGGGAGTACCAAGGTATGAAACTGGTTTAATTCTATACCTTAATAGTAGTTCACAAGCAACCCCACTTCGTAAACAAGTTTACATTTTAAAGGTTCAAATTAATATGCCATTCCATTACCAAGTGGGTTATAGGACAAGTTGATTGTTGGCCTTCGCTTGGCCTTCGGGAGGGTGTGCACCAACCCATCACCCCGTCCACGCACAGGTGTACGAATCTAAAGGAACACATAGTCCTCTAGAACCACATGAAGGGTCCCGCAGTCCCTTCACTGAAATAATCTCACACCACTCTTTGTCGCACACACTTTTACGGCTAAAATGCCAATGCATAGAAAGGCTGCAGAAGTTCAACTCACTAGAGCAGTATACGTTAAGTCTTGTTGACGCGAATTTCTGCCACCGGCCGATGTAGCGTTGCCATCGGGTGCGTTGGCCGATGGAGTTCTTCGCGCTCGGACACACGATGGCCTGGGAGATCTGCTTGGCTCCAGTGCAGGTCCAAAATATTGAGATGTGGGCGTGCCAGTCAGTTTGATCCTGCAACCGACAAGATGAAGTATGCTGATCGCCAAGGAAGCCGATCGGCTGTCAAGCCGATGCGTTGTAGCGCCTCCGTTTGATGTTGATGATGATGGTCTGGAAGCCGATCGGCTGAATAGCCGATGATGCGCTTGTAGCCAATTGTAGATAGAACGCTGACGGCAATCGGCTGTATATTAGACATAGATCCAAGTAATCAAATAGATAAGCAAGATTAACAATAGTATCAGCTAAATAAATGATATGGCATGAGAAGCCGATACAAGACTTAGATCTAGTCATACGATAACTCATCGGCTAACCCTCCGATGAAACTACACACGCCGAAGGCGATACACCTAAACCGATCAGCCCTATTCTTAGCCCGAAGGATCGGACCCAACCAAGACAGCTTGCGCCAAGACTATTGCTAACCGATCTAAGCATACCGACCGACAACATGTATAGTGATGGATATAACAAATCTATTTTAAACAGCATTATGATAGTAGAGAAATATCGGCTAAGGCAGAAGATCAGACCTAACCGAGACAGTTCCAACTAAACCGATGCGTCTCTAAACACAATGCAATTAGAAATAGAATCGAGATATCAGATAGGCAACGCTGCGTCAGCTGGATCGATATATCGGACTTAACCGAGAAAGTACCAATCTTCCCTGATACAACGCCGTCGACGGAACTTACTTGGCAGCAAGACCCCGATCTCGACTTATCTATACACAGATTTTAAAGCGAACCTATGTAGCCCCGATAGAACAGTCGAGAACCCGTCGAGTGGGAAAACCTAGCATGGGCTAGGGTGGCGGTGCGCCGAATTTGTGTATTATTGATGTGGAGCTATCTGATACAAGGACCCCTGGCATACAATTTATACCCTTGGGTCGACTGAATCCTAGTAGGATACGACTCAATCGGCTTGCTATATGCAGCCGTTACAATAAAGGAAACTAAGACTCCTAAACTTACAAGAAAGGAAACCGATCAATGTTTCCTTAGACTCCTTCCTAATTACATAAGGAAATATTTAAAACATGCCTAATTAATAGATAGAATTAAACCGCCATCCGTGGTCTTCACGATTCCTACCCGATTTCGGCCTCTTCTTTCCATCGGCTTGTTGCTTGACCGAATACAGTAAAGAATCTACCAAATTTGGCAATTGTCCAAAATCTGGTGTCAACACATGCCCCCCGAGTTTCGGAGTATGAGGACTCATGCTTCGAAATTATCTTCTTCAGGCTTCCAAAAGATCCCCGATATCTTCTCCCTTGTCTCTGGTGATCGGCTTTCATGAGCCGATATCTTCTGCATCAAATGAGACAGATCATTGAATTCATAGGAGAAAAATCTGTCTTTGATAGGTGTTGACAATCCTTCAAATGCCAGCTCCGCTAGTTGTTTATCATCTAATTCCAAACTGTAACATTGGCTTCAAACATCTTTGAATCTTTGAATATATTCCGATACTGATTCATTTGATCGTTGTTTAACCGATATTAAATTTGTGAGCTTCATCTCTTGGATACTAGCAAAGAAGAACTGATGAAATTGTTTCTCTAGATCGGCCCAACATCTGATAGAATTTGATGGTAACGATGTAAACCAGGTGAAAGCCGATCCCGATAATGATAAGAGGAAATAATCTAACTCTCAGAGCCTCTTCAGCCGATGCTTCTCCACATTGAGCTAAAAATCGGCTTATGTGTTCCAAAGTTGATATGTTGTCTTGCCCTGAGAACTTAGAAAAATCCGGTACTTTGTATCGGCGAGGTAATGGAACCCGATCAAACCAATCTGGATATGGTCGCCGATACATAAAGTCTTGCTCCTTCGGTTTGAGACCATATTGCTCTTTTAATACATTAACAATCATATCGGCCAACTCATCATTCCTTGTATTGTCCATATAATCTCCATATTGATACCGATGCACCGGTCCTGGCCGATATTGATACCGATGTAGTTGCCCCCCGAGCTGAACAATTGAATCATCAATGGTCTCTTTGATATAATCCCGAAGAAAATCTAGCAAAACTCTTGTTTGATCGATTGTTGCAGAACACACGGCTTCATTGACCAAATCTTGAATATTCTTCTGCTGATTATTGTCTTCTTCTTGATTTGGCTCATTGATCGGCATTACTTTTGGAGATTGCGTCTGCTGAATCGGTCCTTCTTGCGTCATGCTGAAGGATTCTAGACAAAGCTTCTGAAAATTTGCCACAGATTGTTCCACTTGTTGCTTTTGCTCTTCTGTTAGCTCGTCTAATGTGATTGGGATGGCGTTGACTTCTTCTTCAGACATGTTGGGTTTAGTATATCGGCTAAATTGGGCGTTGAACCGATATAATGTCTTCGGTGTCCCACTGGGCGTGCCAAAAATGTGTTGACGCGAATTTCTGCCACCGGCCGATGTAGCGTTGCCGTCGGGTGCGTTGGTCGATGGAGTTCTTCGCGCTCGGACACACGATGGCCTGGGAGATCTGCTTGGCTCTAGTGCAGGTCCAAAATATTGAGATGTGGGCATGCCAGTCAGTTTGATCCTGCAACCGACAAGAGGCCGTGCTGGCAGCGGCGCGGTGCTTTGAGGCGGCGGCGGCCTCGCAGAGGAAGCGGCGGCGCGGGCTCGGCGACAGCACGGAGGAGGCCGCGCCGGCAGCGGCGCGCGCGCTCGCTGCTGCTCGCTCGCGTGGGAGCGGCGTGGAGGAAGAGGCAGCAGGAGATGGCGTGTGGGCATCGACGACGACGGCGGCGGCCACGACGGCGTCCACGACGGCGTTTTGGGCGGCCACGACGGTGTTTTGGGCGGCCACGATGATGTCCAGGTGGCCGGAGGTGTTCTGGCCGCCGCTGCTGCCAGATCTGGGCCTCTCTTGGCCAGATCTGGACACCTGGCCGGCGCGCGGGCCGGGTGCGCGGAGGCGGCTGCGGTGGGCGCGCAGGAGACCAGTGTCGGCGTGATGGTGGTTGCGTCGGCGTGCACGGAGGGCCGCGAGGCGGCAGCGAGATGGCCTAGCATCCCGTGGCAACGGGATAGCTAGGTTGTGGCGGAGTCGACGGAAGCGGCATGAGGTCGGCGTTGCATGTCTACGATGGGCGCCATCCCTGACGAATGTCCTCTTGTGGCGGCGTCTTTGCCGCTGCAAGATGGCCATGTCGGGAGGGCTAGCGTGGGGGAGAGGGGATCCATTCTTCTATATCACCCTCTCCCCATCCAACCCAACTGCATGGAGGGCGATGGAGCTCGTCGGAGTTTGGAGCTCCTACTTGATGGCCGGCCGGCGGCTTGGCGTTGGCGCGGTGGCTGTGCGTCGAGGGTTGCTGTAAGGAGGAGGCTTCTGAGCATGACATACACCTATTGGACATGAGAGGGTGAAATTTACAGGCGAAAGCCCTGCCTTCAAGCCGACAATGGCGACGCCTGCGGGCGCCGTTTCCCTCTTGGGGGCATTGTTGTGTGGTTTCGCCCTTCTCTGTTGGATCTTTCAGGTGAAAACCTTGTCCTGGGCTTCTAGGACGGACGACGGTGACGCCATTGGCGTCGTTTCCCTTGCTGGAGGCGTTGTCTCGAAAATCCATTTCATTAGGCGGTTATGTTTGTGCTCAAGTTGCGGGATATGTATGTAGACGCGTGGTGTGGTGTGTTTTTTCCTTTTTTCTTACCCTGGTTGCAGGACTCCTTGGACTGCAATCTTGTATTTTTCTTCTGCTCTATCAATATATACGAGGCAAAGCTTTTGCCCTCCTTTCAAAAAAAAAAAGTAGCAGCAATGGTAGGCTCAAGCTCAAGCTGAAGAGTTCGAATGGCGTTTCTCTCTGCTCAAGTTGGGATGACGACGATAATGGATATGGATGCGGCAAAAGTAACAGCGGCAAGTTGCTGCTTGGCCGGCTCTCGAAGATGTGCGAGTGCGAAGGTTGGCTTCGGATTACGGCAGTAGACGCGGTTCAGACGATGGGCTGAGCTTGCTGGATTGGGCCAAAGGAAGGAAAAGAAATGAAGTCGGAAAAGAGGTTGGGCCGGGCCGGGCTGAGAGAAAACGAATTGGCGACAAGGAGGGAAATGGCAGCACGACGACAACGCGAACACGTCCACGAAGGAGTTAGGGTGGAAGGATTTGCACTTTTAGGAGGAGAAGAACCACAAGAAGAAAAGGAATACAAAGACGCAAGCGGCTTTTCTTAATGGAACGAAACAGAAACTCGATGCGACGGTTTTCGAAATCCACAAAAAAAATAAAGTGGTTTTAAAAGGTTGTAAATTTTAGGGCTGTTACATTTCGTCCAAGAAATCTGTCAATTTTCTGGTGATTGGATTTGCGTGGAGATTCGTGCAGGAGTTTGAATTGGAAAAATTGCAGCAAAATGCACCAAATGAAAATCGAACTCAAACCATCTTCTTCTCTACAGCCGTCTCAGCCACCAAGCTATGATGTCATTTTGTCTTCTTACATACAAGTTATATGTAATTTATTAATTCTAGTGTAATTTCAATGTAATTACTCCCTCGGTCCTTAAATATAAGGCATCCTTATTTTCCGCAAAGTCAACATTTAAAAGTTTTGACTAATAGTTAAACTAATTATATATATATTTTTGCGGTTTTTAAACTAGTTATATTGAGGTGCAGTGTGTTATGCATGTGACATCATTAGATTTGTATTTGAAAGTATTTCCATATGATGTAAATTTTATTGTTTTTGATATTATCTTATGGAGTGAATTAAAGGTGTGTACAATTGAAATACACCTTGTATTTAAGGACGGAGGGAGTACATTTGAAAGATTTGCAAGAAGTGGAGGGCACCGGCGACCGTGCTGTTTGTGATTTTGTCCGACACGATCCAGTCCGGCCCACCAACAAAATGGGCCGCAATAATATAGTTCGATCTGTCTCAATTAAGAAATTGACCGCCGGCAACCGAGTCGGCTCCACTCACCACAGAGGCCCAGCTGCCTGCCCTCCTCAAATAGCATCCGACGGTAGAGGCAATCTTACCGAAGAAACCCTAAATCACCTCCTCGTCTTCGCCGCCGCCGCCCACCAACCACGAACCACCACCTCCATCTCGCCGCCGCCGCCAAAAGGAAAAGATGATCAACAAAGAAATCATCTCCCATGCCGACCTCCAAGCCCTGCACGGCACCATCTCGTGCTTCTTCCAGTCGGTCGACTTCGTCCAGTCTATCCTTCTTAGAAGTGACCTCATCCTTGGCTTGAACACGTGGAGACCCATGCCCGACATCAGTCGGTAGCACTGCCTCGGAGCCGTAGACAAGGAAGAAAGGTGTGTAGCCTGTCGCCCGACTAGGTGTAGTTCTGAGGGACCATAAAACTGAAGGCAACTCTTGCACCCATTTGCCCGCGTATGGCTTCAGTATGACGAATATTCTTGGCTTGAGGCCTTGAAGAACCATGCCATTAGCACGCTCGACCTGTCCATTACTCTGCGGCCAGCTCGCAGGAACAGCTCGACTTCGTACATTGCGGTTGTGGTAGTGGCGTGCTAATGGCACGCTCGTGACCCCAAGTTGGCCAGGTAGTCGACGGCCTCATTATTGTCGCGAATGACGTGATGCAGCTCAAGGCCTTCAAACTTGCCCTCCAATCGGTGACCTCCTGGTAGTAGGCCATCATGTTCTCGTCCTGGCACGTCCATTCCTTCGAGACCTGATTGACTACCAGTAGTGAGTCTCCGTAGACGAGAAGACGTTTGACTCCCAGCGAGGCAGCAAGCCTCAGCCCATGAATCAATGCCTCGTACTTGGCCGCGTTATGAGAAGCCGGGAAGTGTATCTGAAGCACATATCTGAGTCTCTCTGTGGGAGAGATAAGGACGACTCCTGCCCCAGCCCCCGAGAGCCTCAAGGACCCATCGAAGAACATGGTCCAGTATTCTTGATCCTCAATTGGTCTCTCCTCCTGCGCCTCCGTCCACTCGGCGACGAAATCTGCCAGCGCTTGTGACTTGATCGCCGTCTTGGGTCGAAAGGCTATGTCAAAAGACATGAGCTCCATGGCCCACTTGGCTATGCGCCCGTTTGCTTCCCTGTTGTGCAGGACATCTCCTAGTGGAAAAGAAGTGATGACGCAGACCGGATGGGCTTGGAAGTAATGCGCCAGCTTACGAACTGTTATCAGAATTCCGTAAAACAACTTCTGAACCTGGGGATAACGAGTTTTCGAGTCGGCCAGTACTTCACTGGTCGATGGACCTTCTGTACCCGGCCTTCTTCCTCTCGTTCGACGACCAGTACCGTGCTGACCACCTATTGCATTGCTGCAACGTACAACAGTAGTGGTTCCTGCGGCATTGGGGAGGCCAGCGTTGGTGCAGTAGTTAGAAATGCCTTGAAGTCTTCAAATGCCTTCTGAGCTTCAGGCGTCCAAGTGAATTTATCGCTCTTCTTTAGCAGCTTGAAAAATGGCATGCCCTTCTCTCCCAGCCGAGAGATGAATCGGCTAAGAGCGGCCATGCACCCAGTCAGCTTCTGAACCTTCGTGAGATTACTCGGTGGCTCCATATCCATGATGGCCTTGATCTTCTCGGGATTTGCGTCTATTCCTCGATGAGAAACCATGAACCCGAGTAATTTTCCCGAGGGTACTCCAAACACGCACTTCTCTGGGTTCAGCTTCATCCTGAAAGCCCGAATGTTGCTGAAAGTCTCCTCTAGGTCTGCGATCAGATCATCCTTCCGCTGGATCTTGATCACCACGTCATCTACGTATGCTCCACATTTCTTCCGATCTGAGTCTGTAGATAGGCCTGGATCATACGTTGATATGTAGCCCCCGCGTTCTTCAACCCAAAAGGCATCGTTGTGTAGCAGTACGCGCCAAACGGGGTGATGAACGAGGCTTCAAGCAGTCTTCTTCTTTCAGGCTGATTTGGTGGTACCCGAGCAGCAGTCGAGGAAGCTCAGTAGCTCGCATCCGGCTGTTGAGTCAACGACTTGGTCGATACGCGGCAGTCCGAACAGGTCTTTTGGGCATGCTTTGTTTAGGTTTGTATAGTCCACACACATCCTCCATTGTCTCGACTTTTTCTCGACTAGAACTGGGTTAGCCAACCACTCAGGGTGAAGAACTTCCTTTATGAACCCAGCGGCCAACAGTTTTTTTTATCTCACTTTTGATAGCCTCTCGGCGGTCTGCTGTAAAACGGTGCAGTCGTTGCTTGACCGGTTTAGTATCGGGTTTGACTTGTAAGGAGTGCTCGATCACTTCTCTCGGAATTCCAGGCATATCAGATGGTTTCCATGCAAATATATCTATTATTTCTAAGAAAAGTGACGAGCGTGTCTTCCTATTTACAATATAAGTCAGCCCCGATGACCGCCGTCTTTGTTGGCTCATCAGGGGAGAGGACGATCTTCTTGGTCTTCGCATCCCCTGCTCCTAGTTTGGAGGCTTTGGGACTCGGCACCTCTCCGTAAGTCGGCGCTTCCAGTTGGCGTCTGACCGCCTCTTGTTCCTTGGCGGCATCCTTTTCATGGGTGATGTCGCAACTTTCCCGGTCGCAGGTAAGGGCCTGTCGAGTGTCTCCGCGGAGAGAGATCACTCCTGCGGGCCCTGGCATCTTCAGCATCATGTAGGTGTAGTGTGGAATTGCCATGAATTTGGACAGAGCTAGCCGCCCCAGGATAGCATGGTAGGCGGGGTCCAAGTCGGCAACCTCGAAAGTGACGTTCTCCGTCCTGAAGTTGTCTTCCGTTCCAAAGGTGACTGGCAGGTCGATCTGCCCGAGTGGTGTTGCCGAGGATCCCGGAATTACACCCTGAAAGGGGGCATAACTCGGCCTCAGCTCCGCTTTGGGGATCTTCATGGCATCAAAAGCGCGAGCGAAGAGGATGTTGAGAGAACTTCCTCTGTCGATCAAGACACGCTTGAGCCTGACATTGAGCACCACTGGGTCGAGGACTAAGGGAAAACGGCCCGGATGAACCAGTCGATCAGGGTGATCCGACCGATCGAAGGTGATTGCTACCTCCGACCACCGGAGGTACTCGGGAACACTTGGCGCGACGGCGTTGACCTCTCGATCTGCCAGCTTCTGCTGGCGCTTGCTCCCGTGGCCGTGCGGCCCACCATAGATGTAGTTAAGCTCCTTGTCTTCACGCTGAAAGCCAGGAGGAGCCCTCTCTTCCATTGGTGCCTTGCCTTTTTCTTGGTCCCTCGCCACCTTGTCAGCCAGGGCAGCAGCATTCAGCTCTCGCATTGAGTGTTCCACGAATTTCTTTAAGACGTGGCAATCTTCTGCCGCCTGAATGCCGTTGGGATGGTATGGGCATTTCTCCTTCATTATTTGCTTGAAGTCCGTCGTTTTGTAACATTGCTGCTGGTTGAAACGTTCAGCGACGGCCACCAATTCTTTTGGGCGCCTTTTCCGATCTGATGACCGGATGGCGTCCTTACTGTCCTTGGCGGGCTTGTCATCCTTCCTCTTCTCTTTCGTGGCAGCTCGAGCTTTGTCGCTGCTGACTGCCTTGACGGCCTCGGCTGAGGCCGCGTACTTGTTTGCCATGTCAAAGAGTTGGCCAACGGAATGCGGGGGTTTCCTGGTGAACTTGGTTACGAAGTGTGGGTCAGTGACCCCCTTCCTGAAGGAAGCGATCACCATCTCTTCGTTGACGTCCGGAATCTTGTTGCGGGCTTCTGAAAACCTCTTGATATACTCCTTGAGCGTCTCGTTGGGACCCTGCTGAAGTCGGAGAAGATCATATTGATCCCCCGGCCTCTCATAAGTACCTTGGAAGTTTGAGACGAATAAGTCCCGTAGCTCTCTCCATGATCCGACTAATCGTCGAGGGAGACCAGTCAACCAACTACGAGCCGAGTCGGATAGAGCGACTGGCAGGTAGTTGGCCATGACCTTCCTATCTCCTCCTGCAGCATAGATTGCCAACGTGTAGACAGTGAGCCATGCGGCAGGGTCAGTCTTGCCGTCGTACTTCTCTATCCCGGTGGGCTTGAATCCTTGCGGCCAGTTGACTTGTTGAAGATCTGTGGTGAAGGCTCAGACACCCTCGTCGAAGTTGTCATGGCGAGAGGGGGACCGACCGACCGGTCGACGATCAAGGTCCTCCGTCCTCCTGTCGGGCCGCCTTCGCTCTTCTCGGTTGGCATTGAGGACATCCCGCAAGTCCCGAGTGACGGCATTGCGTGCGGCCGTGTCAGGGCGGCATGTGCGGTGGTCGCGATCACGCCGTAACTTCTCGCGTTCCTCGTCCAATCTTTGATGTTCTTCTTCTATCCCCGCTAGCTGCCTGTCTTGCTCGGTCTGCCTGCTCGGGGTCGTGACCGAGTGACTGCGTGAAGGTGTCGATCGTGCACTGGGGGTCCTCGGTGGGTCGTGACTTCTGGATGGAGTTTTGGAGGTCGAAGGTGGAGTTTTGTCCAAATTCCCGATCGCAGAAACGAGCACCCGAGCCCTGTTCAACTGCGGGGTGTAAGGCTCCGCTTCCGGGATGGTGTCGAGCAACTTTGTTAGCAAAGTCTGGGCGGCCACGCGGTTTTGTTCGGGGTGACCCAGACCTGCTCGCCTTCATGTTCAGCTATCATATCCAGTCGGGCGCGCCTGCCTGAGGTGGCGAGGCGTGTCGAGGCTCGCTCCCACTCCATGTCTTCGCGCTTCTGCCTTAAATCCGCCTCCGCGTACTCCTGTTGACTGCGCTCTTGCTCCAGTCGCTCGCGCTCCTGCTGGAGTTCTTGCTGCATGCGGTTGAGGTCCGCCGCGCGTTGACAAAGTTAGTCGGGTGTGAGATTGTCAGGATCCACTGCTTCCACCATGAAAACTTCTCGGGGTGGAGAGGAGCTTCCCGAACTATTGTGTTCCCTGCCATGGAGATCGATGATGCCTACCCAGCGCTCTTCGCCTTCCCCGTAGGCGACAGAATTCCTCGAATCCGAGTCTTCGTCGCTTACGCACTGCGCATCGGACCACTGGTGACAGTACAGCTCAGCCCTATACACCATGGCTCAAGGGTCACCATGGCTCAAGGGTTTTGGAGGGCTTCTCGTACCAGTCGTTTTTGAAGATAAGGTCATGACATCCTTTTAGGAAGGATGCCATGGCATGGTTGTCAGTGACAGCTGGTCCTTCGTTCATGATGGTTTTGAAATGGTGCAAGTACATGTGAAAAGGTTCCTCAACGTGTTGATCCAATCGGGCCAGTTGCTGCTCCGGGGTGACCGGATGGATCCGTGAAGAGCCCGCTTCATCCGGCTTCTGCCGGCGCTCAATGTACTTCTTCAACACATAACAATCTTCGGGCGCATGAGTCCCATTGGGATGATACGGACACTCGCCCTTCGCGGTTCTCTTCGAGCCGGCCGCCTTGGGGCGTTGCCGCTATTCTTGCTGAGCAAGCTGTGGGTTGGTGTCGACTGATTGTACTCGGGAGGGCCCCGAGTCATTCTCCTTTTCTCGCCAAACTTGCTTTCGTGGAGGCGACTGACTGCTTCCACTCGGGGTGGCCTGTCGCAGTCGTTTGGGCGGCTGACCGGCGCCAACCATCGGTTGGGCACCGTCCCTCTTTGTCTTCTTGCTTCTTGTGCCGTCCGAGAGGTCTCCTGGCATTGGTGGCCCTGGCTTTGGAAGGCCGGCGGTAAAGGCCAGCCGTGCAATGTCTTCCTTGGTCCTTGGCCGATAACTGTAGTAGATGATACGGCTGTCGGAATCACTCAGCCCCTTGTAGTAGAGGAGCGTCGCAGTGCGATTGGACACCGGCTCGTACGGCTCCAGCGCTTTCAAGAAACGTCGTGTGTACGCCTGATAGGACTCCTCCGGAGTTTGAGTGAGGGTGTCGGTGATGAGGACATAACTAGCTTAGATATGAGCATGACTGATGAGGACATAACTAGCTTAGATATGAGCATGACTACCTTATATATTCATCAACCAAAGGTGTATATGTTCTATGTTAGATTTACTTATTATATATTTGAACAAATATTGCTACACAATGAATTTCGTGAGTTTTCATTTGCAGAGGTACTTGCTTGGGAGAAAAAAAAGAATCCGGGCATGAGGAATGCATG
>CM002478.1:3246968-3268588 GCA_000325765.3 Leersia perrieri
ACGTGTATGGTTCTATCGGGGTTTCAGCCGATAGGTTATCTTTTTACTTGTATCGGCTTCAACTTAACCTGCTAAGTAGTTAAACAAAAGAACAATCTTTAAATAGCCGATCCAAGTTTATTCCTTTTTATATCCTCTACGAGGCCGATCCCGCCTTATACGGTATCGGCTGCCAAGTTATCGGCCTAGAGGCCGATAACGGCAATTACTAATACATGTTTTATTCTTGTCGATTGCAGGATCAAATCGACTGGCACGCTCAGAACCCGATCTGTTTGGACCTGCGCTCAGAAGCTAAGCAGAACTTCCAGGCCATCGCGTTGGGCACGTGAAGGTCAAATTTCACGTCAACAACCAGCGCCACCCACATTCTGGATGTTGGCCTGGCTGGGTTGTGGCTTGAGAAAGAAATTGGCGCGGAAAAAGTTGAAGTGGGGGAAGATGCCGAGGAAAGCCTCGCAAAGATAGATGAAGGCAGAAATGTGAAGAATGGAGCTAGGGTTCAAGTGGTGAAGGCTGATGCCGTAAAAGGCAAGCAAGCCCTTAAGGAAAGGGTGCGCGGGGAGGCTGAAACCGCGGTAGAAGAACGGCTCAAACACAACCGCCTCGCCCACCTCGGGCGAGGGGAAATCATGCCCTAAGGCAGGGCGCCAGGCGATTACCTGGCGGCTGCCGAGGACACCGTCGTCGACAAGGGGGAGGATCTTGCCCTCATCCATTTGGCTGGTACGCCACCCGTGCGTCTCCTTGACGCTTGAACCGCTTCCGCTTCCGGCGGCGGCGCTGGCGGCGGTCGCAGCGGTTGCGGCCGGCTTGGGGTTGCTTGAGGAGGCCATCAAGACTTGTTGAGACGAGGATGAGGGGGATTTGGCGTGGATGGTGCGAATCGAAGTATGGCTGAATGGATTTGGAGGCTAGAGATTGGAATCGCACGAGCAGCAGAGTGAATCGACGGTGGTGGAAAGGGAATATTGTTCGATCTGAATAGAGGGAGACGAAGAGTTAAGGCCCGAAGGTAACGGCGTTATACACGCGTCGCGACCAGCGCGGCTGCGGGACTGTTCAAATTGGTTCCCGCAGTTAACGGCGTCAGTTTCGGAGCCGTTACGATGGAAACTAGGTTTCCGAGTAAAGCACTCGGCGCATAAGTCCTCTCGGAAGCCGATAGCAATCACTCGGGATACATCACAGACAGCTCAAATTGCTCGTTTGAAGATTGCATCTGATCAATTGAAGCTCAATCTACTCGGAAAAAGGTTATCCTGTCAAGATAAACGGGATGGCTAAGTGCAAGAGTGCCTCTGGCTTATTGTCTATAGTAGGCAAAGCTAAGCTATCTCTTTCCTTGACATGATCAAGATGAGGACATTCTCATGTCCGGTCAATTCGCCCCTTATGCGGCAAACTTTTCAGGCCTCTAGCCTACCACTCGGGAATTGAAGCCTGAGTGGTCGACGCTAAGCTATTTTCCTTGATATAATCAAGATGAGGATGATGCATATCCGAAACCTGCCCAATGGAGTGGCAAAAAATTTTACGCCTCTGGCTTATTGCTCTAAATGAGCAAGGCTAAGCTACTTCTTTCCTCGACACCAGTCGGGATGAGGGTATTTTATTATCCGGACTAAAAGTCGCATTAGGCTTTAAGCTATGCGCACTATTCAAGCCTCTGGTTTATCGATTAAACGAGATCGAGACTAAGCTCTACGGGTATACAAAGTCCTGTTTGACTCTAAGTTTAATTGCTTCCCAACTAATCCTAGAGTCGGGGGCTACACCTATTAGGTGCGCCACTCGGCGCACCCGTCAAGATCTGCGATGGAGCATTCTTCAAGTCCTGTTTGACTCTAAGTTTAATTGCTTCCCAACTAATCCTAGAGTCGGGGGCTACACCTAATAGGTGCGCCGTTTGGCGCCCCTATTTTTTTCCTCTGGATTTCTGATGGAGCCCTCCACAGCCTCGTTGCTGCAAAGCGTGAAGAAAACTTGAAGACAACTGATGAAGGAGATTCTCATGAAGATGGCGATTGAAGATGATGGTGATAAAGAAGCCACTCGGCTATGAATGGCTCGGGGGCTACTGTGGAGAACACGGGTACCGGGTACCACTCGGGCCGTGTTGGGCTAAATTGAAGAGGAGGTTCTAGAAGGCAGATGAAAGAAGCCCAGCCCATCAGGCCATCAATCTCACGGCGTAGTCCAGGAGGATACGGGTATCATCATACAAGGCAAGCCCTAGTCGGTTACGATAGGGATAGACATATTTGTAAAGAGATAAAGTCACCCGGCTTATCTTTCCATGTATCCGAAGGAAGCCGGCAGATAAGGAAGTTGTAACAGAATAGGAAACCCTAGGTCGCACGGGTCTAGGTTGCCTTAGACCACTCGGACCCCAATCCCTATATAAGGGAGGGCTGAGAACGTCTCAAGGTACGAGATCACACGCACAATCACGAAGTCCAAACACACAAACACACACCCCGACGAGTTCTAGCCGTAATTCTCGGCCTAGGATTATCGTCATCATCAATCTACAAGCCGGCGATCTACCCCCAGTAGATCGTCGAAGGCTGGAGTAGGGTATTACTCTTCATATTGAAGGGGCCTGAACCAGGATAAATCTCGTGCCCTGCTCACCATCTGTTTTCACCTTCCGTGCGACGCCCCTGTTTAATTACAGCCGGTAAAAAACACCGACGGTTGGCGCCCACCGTGGGGCTTCGCCGGATTCCTCAGAAGGAAAGCAGATGGCTTCGTCGTCAACTCCAGGCAACGCCGGATCCCTGTTCCCCCTAGGAACAGAGCTGCGATTCGGCTCGTTCCCGTTCGTCGCCGACAACCAAGGCGTCTTGAAGACCCGGGCTGAAGAAGTCGGCCCGGCTGAAACTTTCACCATGCCCATGGGGCTGCCTAACAGGGCAGAGCTGTCTACGCACTTGCTCTCCAAGGTAGCCTCAAGGGTCCAAGGGCGTACCATCGACATCACCGCCACCTACGAGGCACCGCCTCCAATTCCGAGTAGATCTGCACGTCGTCGCGCTCGCCGCAAGGAGGCCCAGCAACAGGCTGAACTGGAGAGCCATCCTCTCCTCGCGCATCCACTCCGACTCGGTCTCCTGCTCACGGATCTACACCGACTCGGACTCCTGCACGCGGAGGGCAATCCTCTCCTCGTCCATCTGCTCTGACTCGGGCCCCAGCCAGCGGATCTACTCCGACTCGGGTTCCACCGCAAGAAGAACAATCATCTCCTCGCGGGGTGGGCCCAATCCTCACCTACCTCCTCACCTACGCGGCACTCAACGACCCGGGCGTCTATCGACTCTTCAAGGACTTCGCTCAAGAACCCCAAGAGACGCTGCGTGCATTCACTCGGCGCTTCCTTCAGGCGATAGGGGACTACGAACCAATTGAAGATCGAATAGTAGTCGCCATCTTCTACCGAGCATTGAGAGACCCAGAAGCTATCAGAGAGTTTTACCGTCATCGACCGGAAACCCTCTGTGACATCATTCGCATGGCACTCGGCTATGCTGCGCCTCATCTTCAAACGTCCAAGACCCTCACAGAGAGCCGGCCACTCGTCACGCTGAAGGATCTCAAGGAGCAGTCCGAGGCCAAGACGCTCTTCGCCTTGGAGCGATCCCCACAGACGCAGCCTCAAGACCCGGCCAAGCAGCCGTACCCAGCGTCACCTTCACCGCGACGAGAGAAGCGCAGCCTACAACACCTCTCCGACACCCTCTTCCAGGGACCGGAGGAGTCTTATCAGTCTTACACATGGCGCTTTCTGAAGGCGCTGGAGCCATACGAGCCAGTATCAGATCGTACCGCTACACTCCTCTACTTCAACGGCTTGAGTGACTCCGATAGCCGTATCATCTATTACGGCTATCGTCCAAAGACCAAGGAAGACATTGCGCGGCTCGCCTCCACCTCCAAGCCAGGGCCGCCAACGCCGGGTGATTTATCCGATGGCACGCGGCGCGAGAAGACCAAAAGGGACGACGGTCGGCAGGCCTTTCGCACCGACCAACTCCCCAAGAAACCATGCAAGGCCGCTCCGACTAGAAGTAGTCGGATGCCTCCCAGGAAGCTGATCTGGCAGGAGAAGAACTCGGGCCCTTCCGGGTTTCGACCGAGCAAACCCCAGCAGGCCACAAAAGGCGGATGCCCTTACCATCCAAATGGCAAGCACCCGCCAGAAGATTGCAACTTGTTGAAGAAGATCATCAAGTCGCATAAGTCGGATGAGGCCCAGACTGTGCAAACCTCTCCAGACACTCTGGAACAGCGCCTGACCCGACTGGATCAGCACGAAGAGGAGCCTTTCCACATGTATCTACATCGTTTCAAGACCATCATCAACGAAGGGCCGGCCGTCACGGATAACTATGCCATGGCGACCTTCCTACAAGGGTGTCGAGACCAAATCTTCAAGACCGACTGGTACGATAAACCCTCCAAGACTCTTGAAGCCTTGGTCTACAGGGCCGAGTTGTACTGTCACCAGTGGTCCGATGCGCACTACGTAAGCGGCGAGGACTCGGATTCCGGGAACTCGATCACTTGTGGCGATGGCGAAGAGCGATGGATTGGAGTTATTGATCTCTACGACGGGGAACGCAGCAGCTCAGGAAGCTCCTCTTCGCCCCGAGAAGTTTTCGTGGCGGATCAAATAGATCCCGACAACCTCACGCCCGAGCAGCTTCGACGACGAGCGGCGGATCTTAACCGCCAACAGCAAGAGCTCCAACAAGCACATGATCGACAGCAGCGAGAACTCCAGGAGGAGCGCGAGCGCCTGGAGCACGAACGCCACCAACAGGAGGTCACGGAGGCAGATCTGAGACAGAAGCGCGAAGACTTGGAGCGGGAACAGACGGTTAGACGCCTGGCTGCCTCTGGCAGGCGCGCACAGCTCGATATCCTGGCTGAGCACGAGGGCGAACAAGTCTGGGTCACCCCCGAGCAAAATCGCCAAGCCGCCCAGACGTTGCTTACCACACTCGACACCATCCCCGAAGATCGACCCTACACTCCACAGCCGAATAGAGCGCGAGCTTTGGTATCAGCAATCGGCAACCTGGACAAGACCCCGCCTTCCGCGTCAAAGACCGCATCCAGAAGCCAGGACACGCCGAAGACCCCGAACGCTCGTCCAGCACCTCCGCGGAGCCACTCGGTCACAACACCCAGTCGGCACTCGGATCGGGATCTTCAACTCGCAAGGATAGACGAGGAGCAAAGAAGGCTGGATGAAGAGCGAGACAAATTGCGCCGCGATCATAGTCACCGCTCACGGCGTCCAGGCGTGATTGCTCATGACAGGGACCTACGCGACCTCCTCAATGCCAACCGAGAGGAGAGAAGGCGCCCCGACAGGGGGCTGGAGGATTATGGTCACCGACTAGTCAACCGGTCCCCGCCTCGCCAGGACGACTTCGACGAGGGGATTTTAGCCTTCACCGCGGATCTCCGACGAGTCAATTGGCCTCGAGGATTCAAGCCGACTGGCATAGAGAAGTACGATGGCAAGACGGATCCCGCAGCGTGGCTCACTGTTTACACGTTAGCAATCAGCGCAGCTGGAGGAGACAGCAAGGTCATGGCCAATTACCTACCAGTCGCTCTGTCCGACTCGGCCCGTGGTTGGTTATCCGGGCTGCCTCGGCAGTCAGTCGGATCCTGGCGGGAACTGCGAGAGTTATTCGTATCGAACTTCCAAGGAACCTTTGAGAGACCAGGAGACCAGTACGACCTCCTCCGACTGCATCAGGGTCCGAACGAGACCCTCAAGGAGTATATCAAGAGGTTCTCTGAAGCCCGCAACAGGGTATCCGATGTTGACGAAGGTATGGTAATTGCATCTTTCAGGAAAGGAGTCACCGACCCCCACTTCGTGGCAAAGTTTACCAGAAAACCCCCGCGATCTGTTGGCCAACTCTTTGATATGGCCAACAAGTACATGGCCTCCTCTGAGGCAGTCAAGGCAGTCGGCGTGGACAGATCGCGGACTACCGCCAAGGAGAAGAAGAAGGACGACAAGCCTGCCAAGGACAGCAAAGACGCCTCTCGGTCTTCAGACCGAAAAAGGAGCCCGGAGGAACTGGTGGCCGTCGCTGATCGCTTCAGCCAGCAGTGGCGTTACAAGACCGCCAACTTCAAGCAGATCATGAAGGAAAAATGTCCGTACCACCCCAATGGCGTCCACTCAGCAGAGGATTGCCAGGTTCTGAAGAAATTCGTGGAGCAATCCATGCGGGAGTTGAAGACTGCGGCCCCAACTGACAAACCAGCCAGGGACCCGGTGAAAGGCAAAGCTCCGATGGAGGAGAGGGCTCCTCCCGGCTTCCAGCGTGAAGACAAGGAGCTTAACTACATCTACGGTGGCCAACACGGCCACGCGAGCAAGCGTCAGCAGAAGCTGACAGATCGAGAAATCAACGCGGTCGCACCAAGCGTCCCCGAATATCTCCGATGGTCGGAGGTGGCAATCACTTTTGATCGTACGGATCACCCAGACCGACTGGTTCACCCGGGGCGCTATCCCTTGGTGCTCGATCCAGTCATCCTCAACGTCAGGCTCAAGCGCGTTCTGATTGATGGAGGGAGCTCACTCAACATTCTCTTTGCCCGCGCCTTCGACGCCATGAAGATTCCCAAAGCCAAGCTGAATCCGAGTTACGCGTCGTTCCACGGCGTCATCCCGGGATCTTCGGCAACTCCACTCGGTCAGATCGACCTGCCAGTCACCTTCGGGGCGGAAGCCAACTTCCGCACGGAGAACATCACCTTCGAAGTGGCCGACTTGGACACGGCCTACCACGCCATTCTGGGACGACCAGCACTCTCAAAGTTCATGGCCGTTCCACACTATACCTATATGATGATGAAGATGCCAGGGCCAGCAGGAGTAATCTCCCTCCGAGGCGACACTCGGCAGGCCCTCACCTGCGACCGTGAAAGCTGCGAGGCTGCCCAGGAGCACAGCGCAGTGGAAGAGCAGAAAGCCATCAGAAGCCAGCTTGAACAGCCGATTGATGGAGAAGTGCCAAGCCCCAAGGCTTCCAAGATAGGAGCCGGGGAGGCGAAGACCAAGAAGATCGTCCTATCCCCAGATGAACCCTCGAAGACGGCAGTCATAGGGGCTAACTTAGATTGTAAATAGGAAGACGCGCTCATCACTTTTCTTAGGAATAATAAAGATATATTTGCATGGAAACCATCTGATATGCCTGGAATTCCTAGAGAAGTGATCGAGCACTCCTTGCAAGTTAAGCCTGACGCCAAACCAGTCAAACAAAGGCTGCGCCGGTTTGCTGCGGATCGCCGAGAAGCCATAAAGAGCAAAATCAAGAAGCTACTAGCTGCCGGGTTCATAAAAGAAGTTCTTCACCCCGAGTGGTTGGCCAATCCAGTTCTGGTTGAGAAGAAATCAGGACAGTGGAGGATGTGCGTAGTCTACACGGATCTGAACAAGGCCTGCCCAAAAGACCCATTCGGACTGCCGCGTATCGACCAAGTTGTCGACTCGACAGCCGGGTGCGAGTTGTTGAGTTTCCTTGATTGCTATTCAGGCTATCACCAGATTAGCCTGAAAGAAGAAGACTGCTTGAAGACCTCATTCATCACTCCGTTCGGGGCATATTGTTATACAACAATGCCCTTCGGGTTGAAAAACGCGGGAGCCACGTATCAACGGATGATCCAAGCCTGTCTGCAAACCCAGATTGGGAGAAACGTTGAAGCCTACGTGGATGACGTGGTGATCAAGAGCCAGCAGAAGGACGATCTAATCAAGGACCTTGAAGAAACATTCGGCAACATCCGAGCTTTCAGGATGAAGCTGAACCCCGAGAAGTGTGTGTTTGGAGTGCCTTCGGGAAACTACTCGGGTTCATGGTCTCCCACCGAGGTATAGACGCCAACCCAGAGAAGATCAAGGCCATAATGGATATGGAGCCGCCAAGCAACCTCACGAAGGTTCAGAAGCTAACTGGATGCATGGCCGCCCTCAGCCGTTTCATCTCTCGGCTAGGGGAGAAGGGCATGCCTTTTTTCAAGTTACTGAAGAAGAGCGACAAGTTCACTTGGACACCTGAAGCTCAGAAGGCGTTCGAGGATTTCAAGAAGTTTCTGACTACTGCACCAACTCTAGCATCTCCACTACCCCATGAACCGTTACTGTTGTATGTCGCAGCGACACAACAAGTAGTCAGCACGGTACTGGTAGTCGAGCGGGATGAGGAGGGAAAGATACAGAAAGTACAGCGGCCAGTATACTTTGTTAGCGAGGTGTTGGCCGACTCAAAGACTCGCTATCCACAAGTCCAGAAGCTGCTCTACGGAATCCTGATAACAGTCAGGAAACTGGCACACTATTTCCAAGCCCATCCAGTCAGCATTGTCACTTCCTTTCCGCTAGGAGATGTCCTGCACAACAAGGAAGCAAATGGGAGGATAGCAAAGTGGGCCATGGAACTCATGCCTTTTGACATAACTTTTCGACCTAAGACGGCGATCAAGTCGCAGGCACTCGCAGACTTCGTCGCCGAGTGGACAGAAGCGCAGGAAGAGAAGCCAATGGAGGACTTAGAGTATTGGACTATGTTCTTCGATGGATCCTTGAGAATCTCGGGGGCTGGAGCAGGAGTCGTCCTTATCTCTCCCACGAAAGAGAGGCTCAGATACGTGCTTCAGATACATTTCCCGGCTTCTCACAACGCAGCCGAGTACGAGGCATTGGTTCATGGGCTAAGGCTCGCGGCATCGCTAGGAGTCAAACGTCTCCATGTGTATGGAGACTCGTTGCTGGTGATCAATCAGGTCTCGAAGGAATGGACGTGTCAAGATGAAAACATGGCGGCCTACTGTCAGGAGGTTCGCCGACTAGAAGGCAAGTTCGAAGGCCTGGAGCTTCACCATGTCATTCGTGACCATAACGAAGCGGCTGACTACCTGGCCAACTTGGGGTCACGCCGACTGGTGGTTCCGGATGATATTTTCATAGAGCACCTCAACGAGCCAACAACAATGAAGAAAAAGAAGACGGCAAGCCAGCAGGAGCCACCGGCTCCGGATCCGCTCGACCACCCGATAGTTGCTTACATCGAAGGAGATTGGAGAGCTCCAATTTTTCGATTCTTAACGCAAGACGAGCTCCCGAGTGAAAGGGAGGAAGCCGAGAAGATAGAGCGGAAGAGCAGAGCTTACGTCATCCACAACAACGAGTTGATGAAAAAGGCAGCCAATGGTGTGCTTATGAGATGCATCAGCTTGGAGGAAGGCTGAGAGATTCTCCAGGAAATTCACTCGGGTTTATGCGGAAGTCACGCTGGATCCAGGACGATTGTGGGGAAAGCCTTTCGTCAGGGGTTTTATTGGCCAACCGCAGTGAACGACGCCAACAGAGTGGTCAAAACCTGTGAAGGTTGTCAATTCTTTGGTCGACAGATCCATGTACCCGCCCAAGAATTGCAGACGATCCCGCTATCCTGGCCTTTCGCTGTCTGGGGACTCGACCTAGTAGGCCCATTCAAGCAAGCAAAAGGAGGTTACACTCACCTGTTCGTCGCAATCGACAAGTTCACCAAATGGATCGAAGCCAAGCTAGTGCCAAAAATCACGGCACAACATGCCAAAGACTTCATCCTCGGTATCACATATCGCTTTGGCATCCCCAACAAGATTATCACTGACAATGGGACGCAGTTCGCGAGCGGAGTCTTTCAAGACTTTTGCGACGAGCTAGGCATCAAAATCTGTTTTGCCTCCGTCGCGCATCCTCAAAGCAACGGCCAAGTGGAAAGAGCCAATGGGATGCTTCTCCAAGGACTGAAGCCAAGGATCTTCGACCGACTGAATCCATATGCAAGCAAATGGGTTGAAGAGCTGCCATCAGTATTATGGTCCTTAAGAACCACACCAAGTCGGGCGACAGGATGCACACCTTTCTACCTCGTGTACGGCTCCGAGGCTGTATTACCGACTGATGTCGGATACAAGTCTCCACGCGTTCTGGGCTACGATGAGGACGCCTCTGAGAAGGGAAGACTGGACGAAATCGACCGACTGGAAGAGGCGCGAGATGTTGCGCTAATTCGTTCAGCCAAGTACCTGCAAGGACTACGGCGCTATCACAACCGCAATGTGCGAGGACGTGCTTTCCTCCCGGGTGATTTGGTTTTACAGAAAATCCAAACCGCTCAAGGCAGGCACAAACTTTCCCCAATATGGGAAGGTCCATACATGATTGCTGAGGTTACACGGCCAGGAGCCTATCGCCTCCAGCAGGAAGACGGACAAATCTTGGGCAACTCCTGGAACATCGACCAGCTACGTCCCTTCTATACTTAGCTTTTACTTTTTCTCCCCTGCCTGTGCCGACTACTTCAGTACTCGGACAGACAGTCGGGGGCTACATGTGTATCATCATACACCTTATCACCTTATTATTAATAAAGTGTGATTTCTCAAATGCCTGATTATGAAGCCCTAATTACCGATGTTCTTGTCTGGTACGTAAAGGGGCTTTGTCGCCATTGGCCGGGTTCCTGTACTCAAGTTCCAGTCGGGATGGGTGATTAAATATAAGGCATAAAAAACTTATTCGCTTGTTTGTTATTATGCTAAGTGAAGTTACTTGCCGAATCGTGAAGCCCGTCCAATGGACGAGTGAGTAAACGTGAGGATCAACAAAGGCTTCATGGACACATAAGCAAACAAGACTTTACAGACAGAAAAGACAAGTTCATTATCTACAGCTTTGGCATCACAGATGTATTACATAAGTACTGTACTAAGCTTGCTCTTCATCTGATTTTTCAGAATCAGAGTCTATCACGTCCTTTACAATAGACCTGGACAAACCTTCATGTTCATCCAGGAGCTGGGCAGCGCTGTCAGCCGTGGTACCAGCGGCGAAGCCGGCTTCAATCAGCTCCAGTATGATGTTGGGGTAGAAGGACTTGGTCAGTGCCAAGGTATGCCTACACACGAGGTGGGCACTCTCAGAGACCAAGCTCTTCATCTTCTTGGGCACTGACTGGAGGAGATCGATGGCCTTCGCAGAGTCTTGGCCATGCGCTCCGACTGAGTCTGGGAAGAACTCATCCAAGATGGGCTCAATCCCAGTCATCAGTTGGGCGCTCACATTCTTGGCCCCCTCAACGTCGGCCTTGAGCTTCGCCACTTCCTCGACTGAAGCAGCCTTGAAGCCTGTTCAGGAAAAAGAGGAATCAAGCCACTGAGCATACGACAAAGAACCGTACGAGACAATTACTCGGAGAAGGCTTACCTTCAAAATCCGCCGAGAGCTTGTCATGCTCTTTTCGGGCAGCCTCCAGCTTGACCTTGGATTCAGCTTGGATTTGCTTGTTAGCATGCTTAGCAGCAGCCAGATCCTGGGTCAACCTCTCCTTTTCTTTCAAGGTATCTACAAGCCGGAGAAGCCAGTCAATACGGCAAACTCAAGAGTTCAATAACAAGAAGAACGAAATCCTTACTCGTTACATAACCTTGGAGAGAGCAGTAATCCTCCTGGAGCTTCCTGTGCCGCTCCTCCAGCTCTGTTTTGGCTTCAACCGGATCATAGCCAAGTACCCCTGGAGAAGGTCAGAGAACAGCCAGGAAGAAGGAAATACAACGGATGGGGGGTGGGGTAACTTACCTTTCAGGGAATCCTTCAGCTTAGCAAAGGATTCTCAGTACTGCTCCACCTGCCCCCTCAGCCATGCTGCTTCTTTATGGGCTGCCTCCGCGCCCTCAATCAGGGAGGATGCTCTCCTTAGTTGAACATCCTTTGTTTGAGAGCGCTCTATCACTTTCTACGAGCAGGAAAGAAGACAAAAGGAGTCAGAGTTACCATCATAAACACTGGACCGAAGGACACTAAGACAAAAGAGGCAAACCTGAGCCAGCCGAGAGGAATCGGCCAGCAGACGTGTCAGCCGTAGCATATCATCCAGATCGACGTCATCGGTAGCCTTGACCACCTGTCATCAGTTGAAGTCAGAATGACTCACTCCCGATTGACGCATTAGACATGCGCTACTCATCACAGCAAGAAGAAGAGCAAGAGTTTTCGGGCTTACCTCGTCGCTCTGGGTTTTATCGCTATCTGATAGCCCAGCCTGTTCGACTGCGGCTTCCGCCTCCATCTCTTGTTTCCCCTTGTCCTCACTAGGGATATCGACGAAGGTACTCAAGATGGGAGCAGGGGGCTGAGAGGAAGCAGGGGCTGGAGCTGGAGTTGGAGCGGCTGCACCTTACAGAAATAAATTCAAGGGATGCAGGAGCAACGTAATCTAAAAGAGCGGAAGGATGCGAAGAATACCTGGAGCAGGGCTTGGAGCAGTCGGCGCAGGAGTTGCACTAGTGGCAACGTCTTCAAGAACTGCCCCCGACTGTTGACCAGTCGGAGGCGGGTTTGAGGACTCGACCACAGGCACAGAAGCGGTGCCTGCGGGAACCTCAGCAGCAATCTCACCCGGCTGCGCGCCTGCAGACGACTGACCCGACAGTGCAGTGGCTGGGGGAGGACTCGGCGCCCTCAAAGGAGAGGCTGGAGGCGCCGGAGGAGCAATATCGCCCGGAAGACCAGTGAAACTGGCATCCGGCTGGCTGAAAACCAAAAGACACTCATTTTAAAAAAAAAATGCGTGAAGACAGAGAAGGGTATCAAGATCACTTACATATTGGATACCCTCAGTCAAGGGCGTTTTATTAAAAGCCTTCCAGCCGGCTTCTTTGTTGGCCGAGTGGACGGCCGGCTGGAAGGAGAGGGCGTTCCACTTTCTGTGGTCGCCTGGGCCATCGGGTAAGTTAGCATAGGGTAAAAGGTGATCGGGTTCGAAGCCGATGTGTGCTAAGCCGATGTGAAAAGAAAAGCGATGAAGACCAAGTCAACATCTGGTGGCAAGGTAGGCTACGCGTTTCGGGTTCCAGGCATGGAAACCGACTGTATCTAGATTAGGAAGGTTTTATTAGTTTCCTTATTTGTTAAGATCGAGTCTTAGTTTGTAAAGTTAGGATTAGTTTCCTTTTGTAAAGTAAACGGACTTGGCAATTGATCGAGCTGTGTCCCAGTCGGAGTCTAACACCTATGGGTATAAATATTGTAGCCCAGGTGCTTGTAAACACACAACACACATCAATACAACTTTCGGCGCATCGCCACCTTAGCGTTTTCACTAAGTTTTTCTCGACGGATTGAGCTATCGGGTTGTGCTGCATCGAGTTGATCGAACTACAACAGTTGGTAAGATTCGTCAAACTTCATGCCGATCGGTTATCGCTTTAGATGCTGATTTGCATGTCGCGTATCATATACATTGTTAGATAATAGATCAATCAAAACATGCAGGCGTTAGATCGTTTTGCTAGGACTTTCTCGGTTCGGTCCGGTATTCTAGTAAAGACGCCGATGAGGACTTTCTTGGTTCGGTCCAATATTCTAGAGGCCGATAACGGCAATTACTAATACATGTTTTATTCTTGTCGATTGCAGGATCAAATCGACTGGCACGCTCAGAACCCGATCTGTTTGGACCTGCCCTCAGAAGCTAAGCAGAACTTCCAGGCCATCACGTTGGGCACGTGAAGGTCAAATTTCACGTCAACACGCTTTTTGGCACGCCCGGTGGGACATTTTTCTTCAACAATGGGTGACAAAAGCGAGATCATCCCAGTGCTGAAGGAGGATCTAACCGATGAACAAAGAAAAGAGCTAAAGGAATACGTGGACAACTATGAAGCATTGTGCCTACAATCTTATTGCAAGACACGTTCTGGTGCCCCGTTCAGAAAAGGAGATTATCCAAAAGTGGGCATGCATGATGAGGGTTCAACATCAAAGCTAACTGATGGAATAACAGAGGAAGAATGGCGTCGGTTTGAAGGATCGATGTACAAGATGTTTAACCAAGCTATGACCAATCACTCAAAGGTGTTTGCAAACTCGATTGTCGATGCCTTCAAAAGTGCTCAAGGAATGCGAGGTGCTCAAGGACCAACATATTTTGCACGCAACTCAAGCTATGCCCACATGGATCGCGGGTTTCATGATGGCTTTGAAGCAAACAAAACGCCAATCGGGAATCCTAATCCGCCTCAGGTTACTGTTCAACACGATCCAGCGGGGGGCAACCCGATTGGGGGAGAGACACAAGTTGCTCCTACAGGCGTTGTTCCTCCAAATAATCAAGTGCCGCATGTTGCAGATTCTCCAAGATACCGGTATGTGGCAATTGAAAATCCACCAATATTTGGAAATCAATACCGACCACCAGTGGATAACCGACCGCCACCAGAATATGAGAGGTACTATCGGCAATCACCTGCGCGTGAGGCACAATATCGTACACATGAGGTATATCGGCAACCAGACCCAAACTACGACCAGAGGAACCGGTATGCGACACGTGGTTATGCCGATTTGGAGGATAATATGGCCGATAAGATCGCACAAATCATGACTGATCAGTTTGGATTGAAGCCTAAGGAGCGTACTTTCTGCTATCGGCCTCCGTATCCAGAGTGGTATGATCGGGTTCCGTTGCTACCCAGATATCGGGTTCCCGATTTTACTAAATTTAACGGCAATGGCAAAATGTCAACTTTGGAGCATGTTAGCCGATTTCTTTCTCAGTTGGGGGAAGCTGCGGGTGATGAGGCATTGAAGGTTAGATTATTTTCTCAGTCATTGTCAGAGTTAGCCTTTGCTTGGTTCACATCGCTTCCACCAAATTCTATCCGAGGATGGGCTGATTTAGAAGATAAATTCCATCATTACTTCTTCTCGGGTAATCAAGAATTAAAGCTATCGGATTTAACAGCAGTTAGGCAGCGGATGGACGAATCGGTTACAGACTATGTTCAGCGGTTTAGGGATGTTCGAGCCCGATGCTACAGTTTGAGGTTAACCGATCCGCAAATAGCCGATTTAGCTTTTCAAGGGTTGTTGGCGCCAATCAAGGAGAAATTTTCTTCTCAAGATTTTGACAGCCTGTCGCAATTGGTGCAAAAAGTATCGGCTCACGAGGCTAGATTTTTGGAGATGAGGAAGGAAAAGTTTATGAGAAAAGTCAATTATCAAAGTTATTCCAGTGACTCAGACTCCGAGGGCGAGATTGCTGCAGCCGATTGGGCAACCAGGGGAAAAAGAGTGGTGACGTGTCCATGGGCAAGGCGACCCGATAAAGAGGAGCATTATGATTTTGACATCAACAAAGCCGATAAGATTTTTGATATTTTGCTCCAAGAAAAACAACTGGTATTGCCTCCGGGTCATGTTATTCCATCGCCTGAAGAATTGAAGAGGAGAAAATACTGCAGATGGCACAATTCGGGTACTCATCATACCAACGAGTGCAAAACCTTCAGGCAACATATTCAATCGGCTGTGGAGCAAGGGCGCATAAAATTTGATTCTAGCAAAGCACCGATGAAGGTAGACATGAATCCGTTTCCAGTCAGTATGGTGCACGGTGGCTATCGGGAAAGATATGACAAGGGCAAAGCAAAGATTGGATCCGAAGCCATTATCAAGAAATATCAAAGGCAACAAGAGCAGGCGTCATGCTCATACTACGAGAAGGAAGAGCCAGAATTTGATCCGCATTGGGGCTGTGAATTTTTTCAATACTGCTGGAATGATGGGATCAGACTGCCATCGGCTGAGAACTGCCCTATTTGCAATCAGGAGGAGCCGATAAGACAAAAGCCAGTACAAAGAAAATCGGTTCATCAACGGTTGGGGCCTGTTAATGAAGAGCCGATACAACATGAGAACCAATGGTGCCCGAGTGGATTATTCACAAAAAATCAAAAACGTCTGGTTCAAAGGTTGAGGCATCGGGAGATAGCACAGGAGCGCTATGCAAATCGGCCAAGGATTGTGAGAAAAGAGTGGCGCGTAAAGGCTAAAACCGATGACCAAGCCAGGAGAGAAGCCGATATCGGCATGGTTTTCTTTTTACCGTCCGATTTTAGAGCAAGGGTGGAATCGGAGGATGAAGAGCCATCATCGGCACAGTTGTGTTTGGAACCGCAGCAGGCTATTTTTGACAAACCCGAGGAGGAAGTCCATCGGCATCTCAAACCATTGTATGTGAGGGGATTTATCAATGGGAAGCCGATGTCCAAGATGCTGGTCGACGGGGGAGCAGCTATAAATATTATGCCCTACACTACGTATCGGAAGATTGGCAAAACTCCCGAAGAATTAATCAAGACAAACATGGTGCTAAAAGATTTTGGAGGAAATTCTTCGGAGCCAAAAGGAGTAGTTAATGTTGAGTTGACCGTCGGCAGCAAAACGATCCCAACTACGTTTTTTATAATTGATGGACAGGGATCATACAGTGTTTTACTTGGACGCGATTGGATACATGCTAACTGTTGCATCCCATTCACAATGCACCAATCATTGAATCAGTGGGATGGGGATCAGATTGAGATTGTCCAAGCCGATAAATCGGTTAATGTTGCAATAGCCGTTTTGTCAATCTGGGAATTAAAAGGGATCGAGTGCATATCGGGGAAAGCCTGGGAAGGAGAATTTCTTGATGTCACAAGCGATGGGATACAGCCGATAGTCGATGGGGCGTGTAGCCTTCGGCTCTAAAGGGCACCCCGATGGAAGATGAAGAAGGAAAACTTGGGCAAGGATTTACATCGGTTGATGAGCTAGAAGAAGTTGATATTGGATCTGGAGATAGACCGAGGCCAACATTTATTAGTTCTACTTTGCCCAAGGAATATAAAAAGGATTTAATTTCATTATTAAAGGAATATAAAGATTGCTTTGCCTGGGAATATTATGAGATGCCTGGTTTAAGCCGATCGCTTGTTGAACATCGGTTGCCGATCAAGCCTGGCTATCGGCCTTACAAACAACCACCTAGGCGGTTCAAGACAGAACTGCATGAACCGATAAAGGAAGAGATTGCAAGGCTGTATGAAGCGGGTTTTATAAGGCCTTGTCGGTATGCAGAGTGGGTCTCCAATATAGTGCCAGTATGGAAGAAAAACGGCAAAATGAGGGTTTGTGTTGATTTTCGAGATTTAAATAAAGCAACTCCAAAAGATGAATACCCGATGCCGTTAGCCGATATGTTAGTCAATGCAGCAGCAGGGCACAAGATTATCAGCTTCATGGATGGCAATGCAGGATATAATCAAATATTTATGGCTGAAGAGGATATTCATAAAACAGCTTTTAGATGCCCTGGTGCCATCGGCTTGTACGAGTGGGTTGTCATGACTTTCGGGTTAAAGAGTGCTGGTGCTACATATCAAAGAGCTATGAATTATATTTATCACGATTTGATCGGCTCATTGGTGGAGATTTACATTGATGATGTTATAGTCAAGTCCAAAGAGCGACAACTGCATTTAGCTGATTTGAGACAAGTGTTTGAAAAGACTAGAAAATATGGATTGAAGATGAATCCCAATAAATGTGCTTTTGGGGTATCGGCTGGGCAGTTTTTGGGCTTTATGGTGCATGAGCGAGGAATAGAAATCAGCGAGAGGAGCATCAAGGCGATCAACAAGATGGGGCCACCAGAGAATAAAGAAGAATTGCAATCTTTGCTTGGCAAGATAAATTTCATCAGAAGGTTTATTTCCAACTTGTCGGGTAGAATTGAGCCGTGGACTCCATTGTTGAAGCTAAAACACGATGAAAAGTTTGTTTGGGAAGAAAAGCACCAGAAAGTTTTTGATGACATAAAGAAATATCTTTTTTCACCTCCAGTATTGATGCCACCGCGGGAGGGAATTCCTTTTAAATTATATTTATCAATGGATAACAACGCCTTCGGGTCAATCTTGGTTCAAGAATTTGAAGGAAAAGAAAGAGTGATTTTCTATTTAAGCCGACGGTTGATCGATGCGGAGACAAGGTATTCTTAAGTTGAAAAGTGGTGCTTATGCTTATATTTTTCGTGTACAAAGTTGAGGCCTTATCTGTTAAACAATGAGTGCATCGTGGTGTGTGAAGCCGATGTGATCAAATATATGCTATCGGCTCCGATTCTGAAAGGAAGGATTGGAAAGTGGATTTTTGCATTAACAGAATTTGATTTGAGATACGAGCCACTACGAGCTGTTAAGGGGCAAGCGATAGCCGATTTGATTGTTCTACATGGGAGCAAATCGGTTGAGATGGTCGAGCCAGTCCCTTGGTCATTATTCTTTGACGGATCATCTTGCAGGCATGGATGTGGTATCGGTTTGGTCATTGTTTCGCCTCGGGGGGCAAGTTTTGAGTTTGCTTTTACTATCAAGCCCTATCATACCAACAATCAAGCCGAATACGAAGCAGTGCTGAAAGGATTGGAATTATTAAAGGAGATTGAAGCCGATGCCATAGAGATAATGGGTGATTCGTTATTGGTGATCAAGCAATTATCTGGGGAGTTTGAATGCAGAGACGATGTGTTGAAGATTTATCATGATAAATGTTTGGAGTTGATGAGGGGTTTCAAGTTTATATCATTGATGCATGTCCCCAGAGAGCAAAATTTGGAAGCAAATGATTTGGCTCAGGGAGCATCGGGTTTCAAGAGAATCGGCTACGGAGAAATTGTGACCAGGGAGCCGATGGAAGAAAATGAAGACGATGAGCCAAATCAAACCGATCAAACCAATGTGCCGATGGAGAGAGGTGATTGGCGATATGATATTTATAGTTACTTGAAGAATCCATCGCAATCGGTTACCAAAAAATTGAGATACCATGCCTTAAAATATGTTTTACTAGACGACGACCATTATTATCGGACGATTGATGGAGTGCTCTTGAAATGCATAAGTGTGGAGGAAGCAAAGGTTGTTATGTGCGAAGTGCATGAAGGGGTTTGTGGTACGCATCAATCGGCTTTCAAGATGAAGTGGTTGCTTAGAAGGGCTGGATATTTTTGGTTAACAATGTTAGAAGATTGTTTCAGATATTACAAAGGATGCCAAGATTGTTAAAAGTTTGGAGCAGTTCAAAGAGCGCCCGCATCGGCTATGAATCCTATTATAAAGCCATGGCCGTTTCGTGGGTGGGGAATCGATATGATCGGTCAAATATATCCAGCATCGAGTAAAGGACACAAGTTTATCTTAGTAGCAACCGATTATTTTACAAAGTGGGTTGAAGCTATTCCTTTGAAGAAAGTTACCTCAGCCGATGCAATAAATTTTGTCAAAGAGCATATCGTGTATCGGTTTGGTATTCCTCAGACTATAACCACAGATCAAGGGTCAATTTTCGTATCCGATGAGTTTGTCCAGTTTGCAGAAGGATTGGGAATAAAATTGTTAAATTCATCACCGTATTATGCTCAAGCCAATGGACAAGCAGAAGCTTCAAACAAAAGTTTGATAAAATTGATCAAGAGAAAAATCGATGAACAGCCTAGGAGATGGCATACAACGCTATCGGAATCATTATGGGCCTATCGGATGTCATGTCATGGATCGATAAAGGTACCGCCATATCAACTAGTTTATGGGCATGACGCAGTTTTGCCATGGGAGAATAACATCGGCTCAAGGCGTATCGGTTCGCAAGATCAGTTAACAGCCGATGAGTATTACAGTTTAATGGTTGATGAGTTAGAAGACTTGGCTCAAATCCGATTGAAAGCGTTGGAGAAAATTAAAGCAAACAAAGCTAGAGTTGCCAGGTATTATAACAAAAAGGTTGTCTCAAAATCTTTCCAAGAAGGGGACTTAGTGTGGAAATTAATTTTGCCGATCGGGTCAAGAGACAATCGGTTTGGAAAATGGTCTCCTACGTGGGAAGGGCCTTTCAAAATTCATCGGGTTGTTCCTGGTTCTACTCGAGGGCTTGGATGGAGAAGTGTTTGGAAGAGCGCTCAATGGGAAATATTTGAAGAGATACTACCCTAGCGTGTGGGTGAATGCCAAATCTTCATACATGTACCAAGTATTATGTTCTGCGCTGACGCCGATGTAGAACATTTCAAACCAGACGGCCGTCATTTTATCGTTGGGGCCGTGTCCTGGGAGCATACGGAGGGCTTCACCGATTAGCGTACAGCGACGCTTGGAGTAATCGGTTTCCTCGTCAAACGTCCCTTCCTTTTGGAGTTGGGCGATGTGGTTGGCCATCTGGAATTCGTCGCGTTCAAACAAGATATCTTGAAGATTTGGCCACTCGCGGATTTTGCCAAAGTGGAGATGAAGGAACATCTGAACAAACCACCATGGCCCGCCAGCAGCCACGGGCTCATCGTCGATCAACTTGAGCCTGGCCTCATGGAGAAGCCGATATGTCTCGCCAAGCAGGATGCGCCCGAAGGCAATGTCTTGGCCTTCCGAGAGTTGTTCGGCTAGAAGCTGATAGTTGGCGGTGGAGTTGAGTGTTGGGCCACAGAAGACAAAGTGTTCTAGCCACATCATCAAAAAGGCGACGTGTTCGCACTTCTCGACAGTGCCTGTCTTCATATACTCCTTAATATAACCCGACCACCCACCGGGTATCTTGCTGCCTGTCTCAATCCGATGGTGGGTGCGGTAATTTTTCAACTAAGCCAAGTTGACAGGGGAGTCGATCTTCAAACCCGTGATCATCTTCACGTCCAGTAGTGTCGGGCTGATGGGGCCGTTGGCAAACATAAAAGCGTTTAACCCATCCGACCAAAAGTAGCTGGCTGCTGTGAGGACTGGCTCGTCTTTAGCATAATCAACCGTCGACAAGTCCAAGAGATGATCAATCCCGAGCTGAATCCATAATGGCCGATAGGACTTTTGAACCCGATCAAACCAGGCGTTCCATTTGGGTTCAACCTTCGGCATTGTTGATGGCCAGGAGCAGAAGGTTTGCTTCCAATGCGTTGAGTCATAAGCCATTGTCTTGAATGGAACCCGATTGGTTTCAATATTGATGAAAGCCGATGGATCGGGATTGCCCATCGGCCCCAAGAAAAATGAATCGGCTTCATCTGTGCGCTCGATCAGGATTTTACTACGGAGAGCCTAAAGATCAAACGGACAGAGTAAATAAGAAGAAAATAACTGAGAAATCTGCTATGCAAAGAACATGAAGAACATGAATAGAGCATAGCCGCGTTTTTTACCATAAAAATGAATCTGAGACAGATTGAACGGCTAAAAGATGGGAATATTACCTCTGGGATGTTGTTAAAGGATGCCATTGGAGATTTGTTGAAGATTTTGGTGCGGTTACGATGATCTTGGAGGAGTTCTTGGCGATTTTTGTTCCGCCGCTGGGGTTGTCGCCGGAGAGAGGAGAGAGACGGTTGCCGGTGAAGTTTGGAGAAGAATGAGGCGTGGTAACCGGAGTTGATGGGATGGTTGCTTTTTATCCGGTGATGATGAGAAGCGGTAAACGAGGAGCCGCCCTTGTGTTTTGTGATGGGCCGATGGGCTAAAAGGATGAAAAGCAAACTTTTGGAGCATATTCCGAAGCAGTTTTCAACTTCATCGGAATAGGGGGGCATGTGTTGACACCAGGATTTGGACCAAGGCCATCGGGTAAGTTAGCATTGGGTAAAAGGTGATCGGGTTCGAAGCCGATGTGTGCTAAGCCGATGTGAAAAGAAAAGCGATGAAGACCAAGTCAACATCTGGTGGCAAGG
>CM002478.1:3276587-3287597 GCA_000325765.3 Leersia perrieri
TATCAGAATTCATTGGTCATAAATTTACCTTTGTTGTCAAAGTTCTAGCAAACAAAAGTGCCCAAGAACCTTTTCCCTCATTTGAAGTCATCAGGATAAAAGAAAGGTTTGGAAAACAATTGATGATTCCAGGCTCAAGCCAACATCAATTGGATCAATACCGCTCTCTGTTGCACCAGAAGATAATTTAACCACCACTAATACCTATAACTTCTTTATTCCCTCTTACAGTATTGGCATAGTTGCTTTTGCATTAATACAACTAACACATACTACCTTCGCAAAAGCAACTATCTGAAGAGAACCAAGACATAGAGATAGAACAATCTGGGTATAATTAAAACCATATTTATATTTATACACATATATATATATATCATTTCTAACACTATATACAGATATATTGATATATCTAGCATTTCAAATACTATGTTATAAAATTTCAGCATCTGGGATGAAATTGACAGTTCAAATAAAAGGAGGCACAAAGAGGCAGATGAAGATAACCTGCTATATAATTTTTTTTTTCATTTGTATTATTTAATCAGTTGCAATGTGCCCAACATACAAGAACATTTCAACCTCTCTCAACCTCTTATGATACTTATTATTTACAGGAGTTCAATGATGCGAGCGACGATGAAAATCAACCAAAAAAAGGGAAGCAGCGTGCAAAATAAAGACCGTACCATTAAGGTATGTCATTGCTGTCAATTTTGGGGAAAAAAAACTTACGATACATTCAGTGCTAAAATACACTTTACTTTCTTTTAGGTCAATATCTATCTAAACAAAGCACAAGATGGAGAAGTGGAAAGTTAACTGCGTGGTTACTCTTTTGGCAAATATCATCCAAGAGAAAATTAACTCCATGGTTGATCTTTTGGTATACATATATGATATATCCAAAGCTAGTCCCATGGTCTCTTTTGCTGTACATATCGACCAGGGAAGACTTTGACTTACCTCCACGCCTGGGAACATAAATGTAAAGTTTGCCCATGGGACATGGTTACTCCATGACTGATCTTTTGGTGTGTTATAAATCAGTTTGATATACAACCGCAGAAAAATAGCTACAGAGTTGTACTAGATTGAGCAAGAGCTTATTAAATTCTTAACCACCATAAGCTCTTGTACAATCTATCACTACATGGAGCAGCCTCAGTAGAAGGCGTCATCCTAACTGAAAGTAATGTTGTACCCTAGTACAGAATGAGAAAACAGCACCAAAGATACATACTTCCTCTGTTTCGTATTGTAAGAAGTTTTTAGCTTTTCAATAAAGTCATAGATAGATCAATATATATGTTTCATATATGTTTCTAGATTCCTATGTTAGTCGATAGACAAGGGATGAAGATACTACAACTTCATTTAAAATACATTAACATCATCGAAACATAAAGGGTGTTGCCACTCCAAGAAATACAAATCGCAACATTTGAGAGCTGAGCAAACTACCCCTACAGTTCTAAGCTGTTTGCCACGCCCCTAAAAAAATACTCAATCACAACAGTCACGAGCTGGCAAGAAACAGCTGATAATCTACTGGGGAAAACTAACCGGGGTGGCCATCAGAGTGGTGACCTGCTCGACAAGGAGCGGGACACGCCACTCCTTAATCCAAGAAATGTTCAGAGAACATTTCAGTACCTTGTCAGCGGCATCCCTTAGCAGCATACCCACATCTCGGGCTTGGCTCGAGATCAAGCTTTCCAGGTTGCCTTCCAGTTTTTCGAATCTCCGAATGCTCTTCGCCAGACGTTTGATCACACTTGCTGAGCTCGTCATGCCTAGGAGGGCTTGCACCACGCGCCCTTCCATCTTGGTCTCCTGACCAAGGAACGGGGGTAACAGATCATGCTCGACCGTGTGGAGCTCCAGCGACAGGCCTCCCAAGACCGAGAGGTGATCCATCTGGGAGCTTACACAGCCCAGATCCACCAGCTGGCGGAGGAGTACATACGACTCGTGCGCTATGCGCACGGACTCCAGAGAGTCAATCTGCACAATCACGCGCTCATCGGATCGGATGTCCTGCTCCTGCTGGGAGCAGATGATGCCGTGCAGGGCTTGGAGGTCGGCATGGCAATTGATTACTTTGCAGATCATCTTTTCCTTTTGGCGGCGGCGGAGAGACGGAGGTGGTGGTTGGTGCTTTTGGCGGCGGCGGCGAAGACGAGGAGGTGGTGGGTGGGCGAAGATGAGGACGAGTTCTGGTGGTTGTTGCGGCGGAGCTATGGATAGCCAGCCGCGCTTTATATAGCCCTATGGACTGGGGCGATCTGTTTTCTACCGTTAGATGGGATTTAGGGTTTCTTCGGTAAGATTGCCTCTACCGTTGGATGCTATTTGAGGCAGCTGGGCCTGGGACCTGGAATATTCGAGTTCCGGCCCAAAACACCCCCCGCCTTTTCTTCTCTCGCACACGGGTATACATAAGGTATGACCTAAACACAAATAGCAGCTGTATCCGTATGATCCACCGCCCAACACAACTAGGATTCGATCCTTATCAAAATAAAACAACTGCCAAAACAACTAACTCTAAACTCCGTAACGGACTCAATCTAAACACTGTAACGGACTCAATCTAACAAATCTCTATCTATCTATCTATCTATCTTCTTTACCTATTATAAAAATTAGAGATGATTGGATCGTCTTTTTGTCCGTCCTCCTCCGAAACAACAAAAATTTCTAAAACATCGACGTTCGCTAAACATTGAAAAATTCCAAAACAGCGAGAAGGAAAATCACAATTTAACGATTCCACCGCACAGTTTGGATCAGTTTTGGGCTCCAATTCTTAAGGGAAACGGAAGAGGAGGTCGAAGGGATAAATTTCCCCCAAAAATCCCAGGGGATTCGGTGGAGAATCGGCCGAATTTAGTTGAGATTCGGCGCCTGTTCTTCGGGTGGAGTCCAGTGGCTGAAGGTTAGGATGGATCTGACTGGTGGGGTCCATGCGGTCTTATTTCTGTTGATGCTGACCGATGCTTCCTGCCTATGCCAGGCTTCGGCCCGTAAGCGGCTGGCCCATTTGGAATAAGAAATGGCCCAACTGTACTCTTTTTTTTGAAACTACGCCCAACAGAACTCTGTTGACCTTATTAAGGTAGTGAGGGGTGAGGGAAGAAAATATATTCCCTTTCCTTCTCTTCGTCAGATCGAAATCGACGGCGGCCGCCGGCGTAATAGGTGAAGAGTGAGATGGCCGATGGGCGACGGGACGAGGCGGCATGCAAGAGGTGAAGAGAGAGGCCGGTAGATGGCAGGCGGCAGCGGCAGGCTGCCCGTTGCCCGGCTGTCGGCATCCCACAAGCAGGCGGTAGTCGGTAGCTACGCCCGAGCCGCACCAGCGGGTGGCTACCGGAGCTCGAAGGGCGGAGGCATCAGGCGCAAGGGAGCGACAACGTGGCACACGGCAGCAAGTGGCAGGGCCGGCAGGCGCAAGTCGGCAAGGGGCGGCGGCGTTCGGCAGCAGCAACACCACACCGCAGTCCGCAGCAGGCAGTTTATATACACGTCGATTCATCTGTTTGCAGTTAGGGGCCTATTTGCAGTATATGGTTGATGGAAAGGCACGGCGAGCGGGTGCTAGCATGCCATCCTGTACGGCGACGGTGACTCCATATTCGTCGGTGACGTGGTCTAGGAGTAAGCACTATGAACCGCATGCATTGTATTGTTTCCTTCAATACTCAATCTGCCCTGCCTATAAAACTGCAGAATGTGTTCGTGTGAGGATGAGAGAGTGATGCAATTAGTAAGCCATGTATACAACCATACAGGCAAACAAGCTAGAACTATTGCCCTAGGCTATAACGGATCAAACTTGAACCGAGAGTATAACTTTTTCTCAATGATGATTCCATAAAGATGATTTGCATAATTAGTTTTTGCTTATTTATTGTAGTTTTAACGTAGTTTTGGTTTCCCGTTGCAACGCACGGGCACTTTGCTAGTTAAATAACGAAGATACACAATTTTGCGTAACACGGCTACCAGATGGACGTGATTACGCCTGTCTCTCTGCAACCCAGTTCAGCATGTGTCTCCATAGCTCTGTAGTCTTGCTTACAACAGCCTCGAGCAAGCAAGACCAAAGTTCAAACCAACCAGAGCAATCAGTTAGGAGTACTACCCTAGTATTCAATAGATATAATAGATATAGGGCATGTTTGGATCCATCCGGCTAATAATTAGCCCTTCGGAATTTTGTTATTTAGGAGTACTAAATGTAGATTACTGACAAAACCCATCCCACGACCCCTAGGCTAATTTACGAGACGAATCTAATGATGTATATTAATCCATCATTTACTACAGTAATGCTACAGTAATTATTCTCTAATCGTGTATTAATAAACATCATTAGATTCGTCTCGTAAATTAGCCTATGGGTCGTGAGATTGATTTTGTAAATAATCTACGTTTAATATTTCAAAATAGCAAAATTCCAGAGGACTAATTATTAGCCCTCCGGATCCAAACAAAGCTATAGTAGGTCTTTACAATCTTGTCTTCATAGCATACATAGCTACATTAGAAAACAAGAAGCCGCGCACGCTGCGCGGACGCTGGGGTGTGCCACGTCAGCGTTTTCACTGTTGCTAAGGAACAGTGTACTGCGTCTTTCGCGAAAAGACCCTCAGGTTTGTTCGTAATTCGGTTTAGGCCCCTGGTGAATAGCTGATAACCCCTGAGCTGGACCTATATGAAAATAGTATAATCACAGAGGCTTTCTTGAAAAATACGAAAATGACAGCGGTAAAAATCCCACCCGAGCCCTAGCCATCCCCGCCGCCCCTCTCTCCCCTTCTCCCCTCTTCATCTCGCTCTCTCCGCCGCCAACAGCCTTCGCCGCTCCGCGCCTCCTCTCTTCTCTCCCTCTCCCTCTCCCTCTCCCTCTCCTTCCCCCGTCTGCCGGCGCCGCCGCCTCCTCCTCCCCCCCCGTTTCAGCGGATGCGGTGGAGCGTCGCGGCGGGTTGGATGCTCGCCGCCGGCCCCGCGACGACGGCGGCGAAGACGAGTGCGCGCCGGCTGATCCGGGGCGGCCGGATCTGACGGCGCCGGACCCGGTCGGCGCGGATACAGCCTCCGTTCCCCGCCTTCTCCACTCTCGCTCTCTCCCTCGCCCACTGCTGCTCCGTCCCTCGCCGCCGGCGCCTCTTCCTCCCACCCCACCCATCCGGCAGCGGGCGAGACAGCGGGAGCGGTAGAGATGTTGACGGCCGCGGCGAGAAAGCGGACGATGGAGGGCCAGCCCCATGAGAACGGCGGGCACGAGGAGTGGGATCCGGAGGTGGATGCGGCGACGACGGGCACGCACGGCCCCGCGACGACGTCGGCGAAGATGGTGCGCAGCGCGTGACACGGAGCGGCTGCCGACGGGGTCCACGCCGCCGTCAACTGCGCCGCCGGCCGCGACACTGCAGCCGATGTCGCCGTGCGGTGCAGGTGCGGCGGTGCGTGCGCTACATCACCCTCAGCTGCAACTGCCGCTGCCTCGTCGTCGTGCCTATGGGTGAGCAGGTAGTGATCTGATTCGATCGATTCCCTTTCCTGCTTTTTTTTTTATTGTCTCCTCTTCAATCTCTTAATGATTTCGTTAGCTTTGCTGGTTGCAGACCACGGGCAGCGACAAAGGGAAGGGCGATGCTAGATGGGAGTTGTGCTCTTCTGGCGTCCTTGTTTTATTTTGTCCCAAGCCATAGCCACGGATTTGGTTATGGCGAGCTTTAGCTTTCAGGGTTGTGCTGCGGGCTCTAACGGAGGAGATGCCGATGCTAGATGGTGAGGGAGGAGAGATAGCTGTCAGCTCCTTCTGCAATCGATCTGGAGGACAGAGCTGGTGTGTCCGGCAGATCCTGGTTATTTTTTCCGTCATCATTACAGCTTTCCTTGGATATTTGTTTGAGCTTATTTTAAGCTGAATTTCTTCTAAGTCCTAATCATCTTTGACTGTACAGAAGCTCTGTTTTTTGTGTTGTGAGGCAACTAGTTATGTGCCACCGGAATACACAGGCACCGGAATGCTGAACGAGAGGAACGACGTGCACAGCTTTGGGATCCTGATAATGGAAGTCATTTCCCGTCTAAGCCCATGGACTATGCAAGACCCCCGGGAGAGGTTAACTATTAGCTCTGCATCTGGTTAACTACTGATAACAGGCTCATGCTATGTGATGCTCAGTGTGCTTCTTAGTTATAATATCTTCTGATGCATTTCAGGTTAATCTTGGAGAATGGCTGAAAAATATGGTGAGCAACCGGGACTATGAAGTTGTTTTGGACCCAAAATTGCCAGAGATGCCTACCTCCAAGGCACTGAAGAAGGCTCTCATGGTTGCATTGAGGTGTGTGGATCCTGACTCACAGAAGCGGCCGAAGATGGGGCATGTCATCCATATGCTCGAATTCGGTAACTTCAATATCGAGAAGTGAACCTCCTTGCTCTTTGCATCTTTATGAAGTCAATCACATTTGCTCATTTGTTCTTCAGATCATACTATATGCATGTTAACCAATCCCAAGTTACATGTGGTGGAATCCATGCAATTATCAGGTTACCGTAGTAAAATATTATACTATGTGTGACCCATTAATCTAGGTAAATGTCTGCTGATATTAAAATGGTGGCACCTTCTGGATCAGACTAAAATAGACAGGGCAGGTACACAAGATTCAATTAGCACTGTTTTCTCTGATTGCAGGCTCCATGTGTGGCCCTCGGTCGAGTGTTCGCAGTCTCATTGAGATCACATTATTTTACTTCCATGTTACCTTACTATAGGTATTGGTTCTCCTTCTATTGAACTTTTTTTCGTTCATTTTTTCCTACCTTTTCCGTCCTGATTTGTAATTTTTGGTGAAGACCATGTAATGTACTTCATAAGTTTAGTATATACTCATTTAGCCAAACGATTGCTCGACAGGATGACACCATATACGATTTATACTGAGATCAATGTAGCAAAATGTCCAAATAAGTTAGTGAACTTCTGAGTTGATGTAGCCATGGCACCACTTTTTTGTTCTTATTCAGCTGACTGGTTCAGCATGAGTTTGCATTTTGCTACTGTAATTATTCAACCCGTTTAGTCCTAATATTGGCATGAAAACATTTCTTTTTTATCTATCATGTTTATATAATCAGAACACATAATTGAGGTATTCAGTTCACCTGTTGTTATGATACATTTCTACAGAACATGTATTCACACCATGGAGGAATTGAGCTCAATCCCAATGTCATCTCTCACTAAAGCAATGCATGAATTGTCGCATCACTGCTTTCAGGTCATTGACATGTTGATCTCTGCAGGAATGATGGTGTTGCATCTGAACAAACCATCAAGGAGGTGGTGGCGAGGAAAGAGATAGTAACAGAAAAGAGTCCAAGTTGACTGTAATTATCTTTTCATTGCATTGCAAAGCAATGTTCAGATGTGACTGCTGCCATGATTGCTAATACCATTTTTGCTCCAAACGGCAGCAGCAGCTATGGCACTTGAAGTTGAACCAGTAAGTATACTGTTTGGGAGAAGTTCATGGAATTGAATTGTAGATTATCAAGGTAAAAGATCATGCAGCTTTCTAATCTACCATTCATATTTACTTTTTTTTTATTACTAACCAACAGTAGGCTTACAAATCCAGGTTGACAATGTTTTATTTCTTATCTCTGTTGGTACTGCCTTTAGTTAATTAACTAATAATCATATCATTGGTGAAATATAGAGCAGTAAGTGGTTTTGCCTTCTCTATTGTTGGTCGTAACATGCTGGTTATTAAACATGTATAATTAGAAGATAGGTTGTGTTCTTAAACCCTTCTAATACTGAAGATTGAAAGTCTGTTGTTTTAATTCTTTTCTGAAACTTAAGATGGAAAGACTTTTTTTAGTCCTCTCCTGAAACTTTGAAGATGGAAAGGTTATGCAATGTTTTTTAGATAAAAAAAATCTCTCGCAAGAAAAATTGCTAATTTCGTTTTGCATGCATGATGCAGGAGGGTCATTTGTGCTTAGCTCACTCTTCATTGAAACAGCTATGTTTGGAGAGTGAGGAACATGCCAAAGGCTTCTGAATAATGTATCATCATCACTTGAACCTGGGTTTTCTTTTCCATAATTACTGATTCGTCGTTTCATCTACAATATGGTATGGGCAGCTCATGCATTTTGTTCTTTTCTTGGTCTAGGGCTTTAAAACAAAGTCGACAAGGTTACATATAGGGAATGGGTGCCCACCCTTGTAGTGCTTAAATGGCACACCCCGTATGCCACATAAACACTAGAGTGTGGGTGGGTGACTGCATTGATTGTTTTAAGATTTTAGTTGATTGGTTTCTATAATATGGATCATATAATTTGCAGTCTACATCACGACATTCCTCTTTGTTTTGGCTGGTGTTTTCTGTTTTTATGCTATTTGTTCATTTATTAATTTCCATTTGCTTTCTGTCATCTCCTTTCAATTAATTACCTGAAATTATTTGCACAATTTGCTTCAACGCAAGTTATTCATTACCTGCCACAATAATTATTGTTTCCTTTGTGATAAGTGATTTGATTTTTGCCATTTATTGTTTTCTCACTTTTTTTATTGCAGTCCATAGGAGATCAACGAACAGGGTTTCTTATGCATAACCTTCTTTCCAGTTAAATGAATAAACCAATGTTCTGTACTGCTACAATTCACTGGGATCAATTGTTATGATTTATTTGCACGTACAAGTATGTTATGTCAAGGGACCACAAGTCAAATCAATTTTTTAAGAGACAAGACAATACATATGATGCCACCTGTTTATATTGATACACCTTAGTTATTGGTAGTATAATTGTCCAGTTAAATAAGACTATCAATGACTTACATTGTTTATACTACTATGTCTAAAGTGCTACAAATAGAGCACCATAAGTGAATTAAATTAAATCAAGTATCTCAACAATTCTCTGATAACCGCTAATCTTTATATATTTTGTTACCGATAAGTAGAATTTTGTTGCCTTTATATATTGCATGTCTGAAAACTACTGTTTTATACCTTTAACGTGCTTAGTATTATACCTTTAGCGTGCTTACTAGCTCATTACAGGAATATATCTAAGGATCATACAAATGTTATTCAGCATCCACTTTAATTAGCTCCTACTTACATTATCTATGATCATACTGCCCGTTATGGAGATGCGAAGAAGCAAATTAGTTGCATACAGTTTCGTGCTCGTCGTGTAACTCTTTCTCATGGCTTTTGTTTTCATTATAGGATGAACCTGCTGATGTATTGCAGGATAAAAAAAGATGTATCACCCTCACAGTTTGTCATTTGCAAACTCTATTGTCTGTTGGTGGAAAGGGGAGTCTCCATGATTGGCGCTGCTGCTCCTTGCTGGTGCTATCCTCCCTCCCTCAATCTAACATTACATGGACCGCCGTCACTGACATCGCTGGTAAGGCCAAGATGAATGTATGCTGCTTTGATCAATTTTAAGCAGCAGAGTTTAATTGAATTGGTCAATCGAACCGTCTTTACAGAGGCATTGCCTGAAACTTTTCGGGATTGTTTTCTACAGGTAAGGATGTCCATGTTTACTTGCATGACACTGTTTGGTCTTATAACATATACAAGACTTAAACAACCGTTTTATTTTAATCCATGAATGGACATTCTGTACTAAGTAACAAATGGAATCAGTCCATCAAACTATATATCTTGTATAGTTGTCTATATAATAACGAGGCTGGTATTTTTCTCTGTGAGATAACTAATACTGCACACTCTGACAATGGGATTCATTGCATTTGTTAGGGGCCAGTATCCTGGAGTGAATGATGCTTGGATGGAAGTGGTAGCTTGGACATTCATTGTTATTTGTTGACATTTCTTGCCCTGAAGTAGCCGATAGCGGGTTGTATCTTCTTAGAGATTTCCCAAACATGTGAAAGTTGGCATGCGATTACTGTGATCAGATCTCATACTGCCAGTAACATGTTGCTTAGTTGCACTCTTATAGGACGACTTTGGGTCAGCTTCATGTTTAAATGAGCTCAAAGCTTTTAGCAGAGCCATAGAACTATTCAATTATAACAGAGGTGCTCGGGTGTACGTAATATATAGATTAGAGTGATCAATGACAACCACATGTTGTTAAATTAGCGTAAGTTACACAAAACCGATGGTTGTATTCTGTAATATTGCTATCTTAAGTTCCAGTTGGTGTGCCTGCCCGCTTGTAAAGTTGAGTTATATTAGGAAATAACATACTAATTCATAATAGATATTAATCTTTGCCAGGCGGCACCATTATCTGTTTGTGGTTATCACATATCATACAATGTTAAGTATAGGGTTGAATGTTGCTTTTGGTTTTGCGTAAGATTTAGTGTTTGTCTCTGATCTTGTAACGAAGCATAGGGTTTGTTTCCTGTTGTTGTGTTCCTTATGAGAAAACAATATGTATCCTGGCAGCTGGCGCACCCCAGTATCTATATATATGCCTCTACAGGTGGCTCTAGTTAAAAAGCTTGAAGCGCGGCGGGCTGCGCGGCTCCTGGGCGTGTCCACGTAGGATAGTTGCACTTTTTCAAAAAAGCCCTCCAATTTTTCCGTAATTAGGTTTAGGTCCCTGTTGAGGAGTAACCCGTGCTGCCATCCGTCGAACTGGGCTTATATGTATATAATATAACTACAGGGGCTTTTTTCGCAAAACGACGCCCGAAAAATTTACACCTCACCCCCCAAACCCTAGCTGTCACCGCCTCTCTCTCTCTCTCCCCGTCCTCCGCCGCCGCCTCCCCTCTTCTCGCGCTCTTCGTCTCCCCTCGCCCGCCGACGCGGACCGCCGCTCGTCGCCGTCTAACGCCGCCTCCTCCTCCTCCCCTCTCCCTCTTCGCTTGAGCGCCGCCGCTCCATCCTCCTCTGCCGGCCGCCGCCGCGCCGTCTTCTCAGCGGCGACGGTCGGAGGCAGGTGCGGCGACGTCGGGCGCGTCCAGC
>CM002478.1:3290624-3338645 GCA_000325765.3 Leersia perrieri
GAGGAGGAGCAGTGCCGGTCGCGTTGTCAGCTCGTCGCGAGGAGGAGGCAAGCAGCGAAGCATTGCGGCGTATTGGGGATTTGGGGGCGGCTGCTGGGGAGTGGGGACTCGGGGTGGGGTGGGACTTGAGTGAATTTAGGGTTTGTTTGCTTATTGGGCCTGATGGCTAAGTTGGGCCGTGGGTGATAGCTGGGCTATTTACATATTTCGGGTATTTCGGTCCATTCGGGTACCCGAGGCCTGAGACCGAGACCGAGGCCGAATTTCTCGGTCTTTAGACCTCTAAGACCGAGCCCGAGACCGAATTTCTCGGTCTCGGTCTATTCGGTCTCGGTTCTCGGTCTTTTCGGTTCGGTCTCTCGGTCCGGTCTTTTTGTGCCCACCCCTAGAGGTGAGCCACAGAGACACTTGTTGCGTGTTTAGCATTGATGAAATTGCAGCTTGTGGTAACAGGCACAAGGCTACAGCAAAAAAGAAAGGAAATTGACAGCTGCATTACTATTTTGAGGTCATCAATGACCTATGTAAGTTCCCTTGCCAAATTTTCAGCTCCCAATGAGAGTATTACTATACAGCTGCAATTATCATTGTGTGACTACCCTGCATGCAAAATTTCAGGCTACACCGCCGCTATTGCCAATGTATATAATTGTACTATCAACCTGCCTTGTCATCTCAAGTCCTCCATGTTATTCCAAGTGCTAATTACGTACATCGCTAATGCTATAATGGTCTCTACTTGACAAATATTTCCCCACTAACTCTATTAAACACTCTGAACTGTTGTTAATTGGCCTCTACGTATTGCAATAGGACAACAACGGGGAAGTCAGTTGAGGCTTATAAAGATAGAGGCTGGAACAAAATAGCTTTGGCTTAACAGAACAACTGTAAAGCTTCTCCTTAGGATGATCTTATCATTTTATTGAAAAAATCCTGTACGGAGGGCTTCAGATGCATTCACATATTGTTAGCAGTTTAGTTAAATTGTATGGCCAAATTGCATATATATGTGCGTGTGTGCATAACATGAGAAAAACGAACAAATTAAAATCTAATGGTAGTTTTTGGTGTTTTTTTAGTTTGATTGGTTGTTTTTACCTTTTTAATAACAATTTTAGATTTGCGAACTATTAATACTACAGGATATTGATATCAACTTGATAACCACTGAAGACTGCATGCATGGGATGTGCTGAAGAGAGTGAAGGTAACTTTTGTCTACACTTGCAGGGAATTATACTTGTGAGCCATTACAAATTCTATCCTATACAGTGTGAGTTAGAATGTCTTTGTTTTTGCCGTACATTGTAGGGGTGCAGGTGCAAACTGCCAGCTCAGGTCTGTTCATGTTTAATATGTCCAGATCCTCTCCTTATATGTTTTAGTGCAGAATTGCCTTTCAGATTTACCACATCTTTGTTCTTCCAAGGGTTGGCAAGAGTATCATCCTATCTCTTGTCTAAGTTTAGTGGGATAATATCTGACATCAGATTATTTTAAGTGTATCTTTTAAACACTAGCTAGAATTTTATGACTATTTTAGGGAAAAAACAGAGTCCATAGCTAGAACTAACTTCTTCCTCCAGTTAATTACTATTGCAAACCGACATTTCATGGGCCTGCAAGTTTCAGATCTGCACTGCAGGTTTACCTGAATCTCTTTTGGGCAATGCAATAATAGAAGTGTAGAATAGATTGAATTTTATTCCCTATTTTTGTTTCAATTGATGTCCAGGTCTAAAAGTTAGTTGCACAAAATGTAGTGTCGATGCTAATTTTTGTCATTACCAGATTAGAGAAGTTAAAATTTTCAATTTTTTTTTGTCCCAAATGGCTTTATCGGTTGTAGCTTTATCTAATTTGAGAATTATTTGATTGATGTTAGTGTGCTGAGTATGCATGAGAATATATAAATATTGATGTCGATAATCTGAATAAGAAATCAGGTCAAAACTGCCAAAGCAATCGTGGTACTAATGAGGTGAACTGAAAAAAGGGTAAATAACATGTATACATTCTCAGCGTCTCATTCCATACAAGCAAATATGACACGATAAACATTGGAATACTAGCGCTAGGTGTATTTTAGAATTTTTTCTCTATTGGGTATTGCATATTATTGGTCGTGGCCATAACTATATATTTATAGTTATTGCTGTCAACTTTATAATTTTGGTGACATTGGTTTTAGCTAAATGGGTTCAGTTTCTTGTTTCTTTGGTTGGCGGTTCATTGTAAAGAAAATCTTACATGACTTTGCCCCTAGGAATTACTTTTTCTTTTGCAAATTGAGACCTTAAACCTAATTTTCATACTCTGAAAATACTTTCTGACCCTTCTCTCAGTTGATTTATGCATTAATTGAATTGGTTGTATCACTTAACATGTAAATGATCACACCCCTGGTTATCTCTATTTTATTTCTTGCAGATCCACTAATGTCTTACGAAGAAAAAAATAATTTGTGGATTGAAAAGAACGGTGGTTGTTGTGAGAGAACAATAGACATATTGTACTTATAATTTTGCTGATGTAATTTGCGGTTTTGGAGCTAGAGAAATGCTAATTGATTGTACCAATTTGATCAAATTAAACTCAATCAAACTTTCCACAGGTGGCGCGCCATGGGCGCGCCCCGTGCTCTAGTAGATAATGGAGTAGTCCATAAGCTGCAGCAACCCCTGTCTCCACTCCAAGATCTCCATTCCAATCCAAGCCAAATACTCCAACCACCCAATATATGCAAACCTAACTTCCATGGACATCACCACCATAAAATCCTGCAGTAATAAGAATAATTTTGCCTACTCAAAGAAAAATAAATTAGCCAAATTATATTACAAACACACGACCCCCTGTTTTCGGTATAATCAATACAACTATTTTACCGAAAACACCATGGTAATTACCCTCTTAGGCCGATACTTCAAACATTGTATCGTCCAAAATAATCAAGCTTCCTGCCACACGCTAGGGTAATAAACTAATAATGCCGCCAAGCGCGGAGTAGTGAAAGAGTCTGTTATCTCTTCTAGTGTTTCTGTAGTCTGTCTTCAAGAAACTAAGCTAGATGTTGTCAATGCGCCCTTGGTAATGGAAACGTGTGGTCCTGCTTTTGATAAATTTGAGGCTTTGTGCGCTGACGAAACCAGAGGGGGAATCTGATTCTTAAAAAAAACAGAGGGGGATGTTGACACCAGAATTTGGACATAAGTCATCGGGTAAAACGCGATCGGGTTTGAAGCCGATACAGGTTAAACCGATTCAATACTAAAACGATGAATACCAAGTCAACACCAGATTGCGGGGAAGACAATCTGTTTTAATAGTTTTCTTATTTGTTAAGATCGAGTCCTAGTTTGTAAAGATAGGATTTGTATTAGTTTCCTTTTGTAAAGTATACGGACTTGGCAATTGATCGAGCCGTGTCCTAGTCGGAGTCTAACACCTATGGGTATAAATATTGAAGCCCAAGTGCTTGCAAGGGGATCGACACAAATCAATACAATTTCGGCGCATCGCCACCTTAGTGTTTTCGCTAAGTTTCTTTTCGACGGATTGCGCTTTCGAGTTGTGCTGCATCGACCAGATCGAACTACAACAGTTGGTAAGATTCGTCAAACTTTATGCTGATCGGTTATCGCTTTAGATGCTGATTTGTATGTCGCGTATCATATACATTGTTAGATTATAGATCACTCATGGCATGCGGGCATCAGATCATTTTTACTAGGATTTTCTTGGTTAGGTCCGATATTCTAGTGGAGATGCCGATTAGAACTTTTTTGGTTAAGTCCGATATTCTTATCGGGTTGCTTCTGATAAACACACGCTATGACAATGCCATATACGACACAATCTATCCACCATCATACATGCCGCATATTGGTTTATTGAGATCAGTTAGTGATTATTATCGGGTTAAGCTGTCTTGGTTAAGTCTAATCCTTCAGCCTGTAGTATTTGTTAATCGTTTAAGATTAATCGGTTTGCAGCGTGTGTTCTATCGGGGTTTCAGCCGATAGATTATCTTTTGCTTGTATCGGCTTCTACTTAACTTGCTAAGTAATTAAACAACAAATATAACCTTTAAATAGCCGATCCAAGTCTTTCATCATTTTATATCCTCTTTGAGGTCGATCCCGCGTTTTACGGTATCGACTTCCAAGTTATCGGCCTAGAGGCCGATAACAACAATTATCTAACCTTAGTTTATTCTTGTCGATTGCAGGATCAAATCGACTGGCACGCTCAGAACCCGATTTTAAGGACTTGCGCTCAGAAGTAAAGCAAATCTTTCAGGCCTAGCGTAGTACACGTGAAGGTCAAATTTCACGTCAACAAGGGAATCCTGATTGCTTGGAAGGGAGATGTCTTTCAGGGCTGTCTTGTGCACTCGGGATCTTGGTCTATTACTGTTAAATTGAGATGGCTGTATGGGAGCAGGGAATGGTTCTTGACGTCTGTCTATGGGCCGCAGCTCGACGGCGACAAGCTCTTGTTCCTGGATGAACTCACGGCAGTGAGACAAATGTGTGTGGGGGAATGGATGATCACCGGCGATTTCAACCTCATTGCAGTGGCTGAAGACAAGAATAACACGAGGATCAATAGAAGGACGATGTCTGCATTCAGAGGGAAGCTAAATGAGCTTGAGGTCAAAGAAATGTACTTGTTCGGGAGGCGGTACACTTGGAGTAACGAGCAAGAGAGACCCACCCTGGTGAAATTGGACAGGCTTCTAGTTACTGCCGAGTGGAGCAGTCCTTCCCAGAAGCTCATCTCCAGGCTCTTAGCTCGTCTGCGTCAGACCACCGCCCTCTTCTCCTTACCTGTGGCAATGGGGGCAGCAGCTAGCGAAGATTCCGTTTCGAGTCTTTCTGGATGAAAGTGGATGAGTTCATGGAGATCGTTCAAGAAGTGAAAGGACCGTCATAACTATAGAGGGGGGGTGAATGTAGTGATTACAAAAATCCCTCCAAAATACCCTGTAAAAGTTCTCGAACTAATTGATCTAAGCCATGAACTAGACTTGATCAAGAAGCGAGAAGAAGAAGAAGAGAAACAAGTGAGAAGAGATAGAAATTCTTGCACTCGACACACTATAATTAGCCCATGGCATCAAGTAAGTCGGGATTTGCAAGAGAAGAAGGAAAGAATAAAAACAAGTGCAGAAAATAAAAGAGACAAGTCAAGTGCCAAAATAAACTTCCATTTATTCAAGATAGAATTTTACAAGAGCTATTACAAGCAATTTCTCACAAGTTCCCTTGGAACCAAAAGACCTAAACAAGATCTAGAACTCTCACAAGAACAAAAGAAAACACCTCCAAAATCTCTCACAAAAGGCCTCTCAAAATGTTCTCCAAGGTGCAAACTCTCCTCTAGGCTAAGGTCCTTTTTATAGCCTAAGGAGGTGCCTAATCACCCATGGGAATTGTCCAAAACACCCCTTGGACGAAACCCTAATCCTGGTGCAAATCCATCCATCGGATCACATCTAAATGGCTCTGATCAAGCCACGTCAACGGCCACCAAACCGCCTCAGCCGATTCACACCTGGCCGCAGAAGATCCGGAGCCTTCCGGATCCTTCACGCGCACCCGCGCGCCACGAGCCGTCGATTTGAGCCATGCGTCAGCCATCGGCGGGAGCGATCTGCGTGCACGCGCTCCTGGCCAATCCGCGCGCGCGTGAAGGAAGTGGTGATCCGCGTCGATGCCTTCACGCCGAACCCCGTGTCGCCACGCGTCCACACGCGGCACTCGGGCCGAGGCAGTGGAGGCGTCCGCTCCGCGTCCGCCCGCGCAAACCAGCGCCTGCCGCGTGTCCTTCGCCGTACGCGTTCCCGCCCGCGCTTGGTTTGCCGCAATCTCCCGCGTGCAGCTTCGACGCCGGGACCCGCATGTCAGCGACGCCCTGCTCCCGCGCGCGTGCATCGCTCGAAGCCACCAAGGCCCAAGCCGAATTGGCCTGCCTCCAAGTGATCAACCGCACACAGGTATGGGCCAACAAGCCTTGGGCCTCGTGCACACCTGCACCTCCAAGCTTTGCTCCATGCATGTGTACGTTGACAAGTCAACATTCCAAGTACAGTACCCATACACTGTCCCAAGTGCATGTACTGAACCCTGATTTCTTCGCGTACCCCGGCACTTGCACATCGACCTTGTGAAGCCCGTTGCGAAGATCTCCCATACACGGTGTTCGCTCACCGTGTACCGCCTTGCGCCCAACCTCGTCAACCGGCATCCCGATCGTCCTGGACCTCAACTCCTCCCTGAGTTTAGTCCTGACCTCGCCGTCGACCGAAGTTGTCTCCACGCAATCCTGACTCTAGTCTTAACTTGTCATATGGCATCCCGACCTGACCTCAACTCCTCTCTGAGTCTAGTCCCGGTCCTTGCCATTGACCAAGGTTTGACCTCGAGTCACCTGCACACAAATAGACCAAACAAACCGTTTCCGGGCACAGATATCGCAACCTGACCCACGTTAGTCGTACGCACTCACACCAACGTACACCAAAATTTCAAACCTCTTTCCATCAAAAACCAACACGAGGTTAGAGCTCATTGCCAATTTTTCATCACAAACATGCAAACCATTCCATAGTCTTACAAGAAGCCTGGCAGCGCGAAGTTGACAGTGAAGATGCTTATGTTGTGCTTTATGTCAAGATGGCAAGACTGTGCAGGGCGCTCTCCAAGTGGGGACAAAAGAAATTGAGCAAGTTCAGGTTACATATGCAAATCGCTAATGAGATTATCCATCGCTTCGATGTGGCTCAAGATGCACGCCAGCTCTCAGACCAAGAGCGCCAAGCTCCTGGCGCTGGCTTCCCTCGAGCGAATCAGAATCAGACAAAGGGCAAAAATCAGGAATTTGAAGGAGGGCGATGCTGGGACTGCCTATTTCTACATGAAGGTGTGAGATAGAAGGCGAAAATTGATGATCCCTACACTGACAGGGTGTGGTTGATGCTTTGCGGCTGGCTCGGCGTCTGGTTCAGACTTCCTGGCGAGTGTCAACAGCACGCAGCAGATTGGTGGCTTGAGACCAGAAAAGGTCTCCAGAAGCAATCCCGCGGCGCCCTTCGATTCCTTTTTCATGCTCGTCTGCTGGTGTGTATGGAAGGAAAGAAATGCAAGAGTTTTCGAGCAGAAATTCAGAACAGCCGAGCTGCTGGTTGCACATATCAAAGAGGAAGCAGCACTGTGGAAGCTAGCGGAATTGTTCATAGACAGTACAACATATCAAGTCGTTTTTTCCTTTTCCCTTCAGTTTATTTTCACTGATGTAAGGGTCCCCTAGGCAGGCAGTTTTCTGTCGAGAATTGTAACCGAACCTTTTTTTCCCTCAATCTTAATAAAATTGGTCGACCGAACCTTTCGGCCGACCCGGCAAAAGGCCAAGCAGAGCAATTCTGGTTTGTTCTGTGGTTGTTTTCAGTCATGTGGTTTGTCCACTGTCATAGGCAGGATGCGAAGTGTGTTGCTTACTTAGACAGAGGCCAGTATGTTAGCAAGGGCTTGGCCGTATGTGTCATGGAAATGAACAGCGAGCTTGTCCACGGGAACAAAAGACATGACAGCTTCAAGCATAGCAACTACACTACCTGAAACAAGCAAGATAACAATAACAAAATTAAGTAGTTCATACTGTAATAGGAAATCTCAAGCAATTGAAATTACATGATTAGCAAGTAATATACCAGAATATTTATGGAATAGGACAGCGGTGCTTATAAAAAAATGGCATCATCCCTTTAAAAATAGTTTAAAATGGGCAAAAATGTAACGGAAATAGTAAGTGACATGCTGAAAGCAAAGGCAACAATATCAGTACCTGGTGTACCAGTGGCGGATTCACCGCCCGGCCAGCACGGGCGGCTGTCCGGGCTCCGTGGCGACGATCCTTTGATGTGGACGCTAATCCTTCGGTGAGATAGGTTAGTATCCAGGCAGGATTTGTATGTGAGAGGTATGATCGTCAAGCCAAAGCTGCATGCTGAATACACATTCATGTACCGATGTACACCAAATCGGCAAATCCCATGTTGGAGGCCTCGATTTACACGTACAATTGATAAGGAATAAAGTACTCCTAGCAGGCAAAACTTACAAAAACACTAATTGCAGCAAGGTAATTAAGTTTCAATTTTTTACCATGCTTTTTAATTATATGTGCTAAATTTCAAAAAAAAAAATTAACTGACTGTCCATCATATATATTTTTTTTGATGGAATGCCCATCATATTATTGTTCATACCTAAATATTTTCACAGGACTATATATGCTAGTAGTCCATTTTGAGTTTTGGACAACGCCATTATAAAAAATATGGTTATTTTTAGTGTGTCAGTTTTAGCCAGATATGCCCAGGCTCAATAAAATTCCTGGCTCCGCCACTGTGGTGTACCAACTCCAATCGTGTCCCCAAGTGAAATCTCCGAGCAACCCATGTCATAAAGTTCTTTAGCTACATATTCTACCTTTGATGGATCAATTGCGCCTTCAACAGGGCAACCAATAACACATGAGACATACCTATGATAATCAAATTGTGCAAATTTTCAGATCAGATTACTGCCAAACAGCTTTAGTATTTTCAAGTTTCATACTCAAGAGATCATCAAGCTTATGTGACTTACCCACGGATACGTATTCCATGTTTCTTGGCAGAAGTTACAACATCTCGGTACCGAACAAGGCTTTCCTTGATGGTAAAATTAATGTTAGACTTAGAAAAGGATTCAGAGGCAGATGCGGAAACTGCAACTTCTTTTGCACCAGCTGCAACAGCAGCCTCAAATCCCTGGAGAAGTGGAAACAAAGTTTTTTTTTTTAGCAAAGCCGTAGCTTCATATATTAGATATTAATGGCTTCACAATCAGCCATTACCAGATCAGATAAACTAGGTGGTGTTACATGCCACTCCACCACCTGGTTTTTTTTAGAAAAAAAGCGAGCACAGTCATGGGCTACCCTATTACAATTTCTATTGGCAAAACTGAGGGTAAAAGAAACAAAACTAGCGCTTAGCTCTGCCATTTCCCGGAGGATGAATGAAACTTCAGAGCGCTGTTTAACACGATCCTCCCAGAGCCTGACCAGCACTTGACAATCCGTCTCAAGCCAAAGATTGACTACCCCACGAAATTTTGCGAATAGCAAGCCATCCCTGCACAATAGACCGTAACCCTCCTAAACGATAAGTATATTCTATTGCTGCTGCAGTGATACTCCCTCCACATTTTTTTATATGACGTTGGTTATCTCAAAAATAAGCTAATCAACGTCAAGTATTGTTGACCGGAGGGAGTATATCGTAGTCTCCCCCCAAAATAGAACTGAACTGGACATACTCTGAGGTTTGGAGTTAACACAGGAAACCGCACATCTGGCACATGCCTAATACCTTCAAGGACATCCTCTGCATCAGCTAGATGCAACTCCAAATTGGGTGATAAAGGTTAGCTATTTGAACTTGAAATCATACCAGAAATTTCAAGTTAACAGTACAAGTTCTAGTTTGACAGAACTATCTGAGACTTTCAGAGTATCAGTAAAACTTCCGATAAGGATGCCATTGTCCTCAAATATCTGTTAATTTAAATTAATATATTATACTGAATTTCTTCACTTAATCTAAGTAATTACCCGCGGCACCCATTTTGGAAAACAAAACTTGTGGCTTCAACTACTGATAGACCAGAAGCCACCAAAGGGTTTGTTTGGTTGCTCGCATCCTATCAGCCTGGCTCATCTCCCTCATCCAGGCTAAACTTAACCAGGCTATGGTGGTACAGGTGCGGTTGTTTGGTTGCAGTATAGAATGAGCCTGGATGAGGTTAGATGTTGTTTGGTTGGTTGCATAAAAGATAATGCATGCAATAGATTGTGTTTGGTTGGTTGTACATCTCAGATTGAAGGGTGAGATTACCCCTCAACTATTGAATGGACTTTAGTTAAGTTGAGAACAAATTTCGCAAAATATAATCAAATACATACGGTAAAATTACCTGTTATGTTACTAAAGAATCTCACATAAAAATAAACGGACACACTGTATTGGTGGCTATAATTACCCACACTGCTAGTGCTAATTGCCGGTCAATACTCCATTTTAGGGGCAATAATTACATCGGTTACCAACAAAAAAGAAAAGAAAAAGGGAAAGATCGTTTCACAGATGGGGCTGACCACTCCGCCGGTCGCCCTCATCTCTCCGCTCGCCAGTAGCAGCCGCCGACGAGGGAGCCTTGGGCAGGCCGCCAGTAAGGGCCCTCCTCGCCTCTCGCCCGCTGTGAATCAGCCTTGCCTCCCTGGCCGTCCTGCTCGCCGCCGTCGGAATGGCAAGATCCGGCGAACAGGAGTTGAGGGTCACCACTCACCAGATCTGCTGATTTCGAGCTCGTGGCCGCCGGAATCAGTGATTCGAAGGATGAAAAGAGCATGGGAGGCCGTCCGCCGTCGGCCGACGTGGAAGGGCTTGCAGCTCGACTCCATCTCCTCAACCAGATCTGGCCGACGCGGAAGAGGATGAGAAGAAGAGGAGGGAAGCACCAGCGCAGTTGCGAGAGGAATGGGAGAGGGAGGTGAGTCGACTCCGCGACCCCTGTAGCCTCGCATGTTTGCACCCGCGCTTGCACAAACTGGGCCAGGCTGAGTAGCGAAGGTCGATTTCCACGTTCCTGCTCAGCCTGGCTCGCCGATGCATTTTGCACCCGCGGGTGCAGGCTCGAGCGCGCGTGCAACCAACCAAACATTCATCTCCCTGCTCGCCTGATGCGAGCCACCCTAGGTGCAGGCAACCAAACACATCCTCTGTGTATCAGTTCAATCTTTACAGATGCTGGTACAGTACTCCTCATTTTGCAGACCATCCCGTGGTCCAACTTCAACTATCTTCACAAACCTTGGGAGGTCCCATAAAACCTGAAAACCAGTTATTCATCAATTGAGAAAAAAGGATAATTGGTAGTAATATTTCACGGTCCAACCTTCTTCAGCCACCATTTTTACTATTTAGCTATGAAGGTAAATATTATGATATGTTGAATTGCCGCAGACATAATGCTGCATATGAGTTCATTCATTCTATTTTGAGGTAGCCTAATGAAACCTATAGCAAGGGAATGAAATTGAATACACCCATGAGCCCATTCAATAACAGATGGTTAAACTACCTTCCGTGGAAGAGCTCTGAACTCCATATCCACCCCATTGCGGGATGAATCAGTATATTGGCCTCGCACATGCCATGAATGAGCACTGCTGTGAAAGATTGTCTGATTGTTGGCACCATTGCGAATTTGCGATGCTTGTAACTGAAAGTAATTTCACATGGTCATATAATACACATTTCAGGGCATCCTTTGGCAATTATATTCTAATGACAATAAAGTAAAATAACTAGCTCCTTTGGAAGAAAAATAGAAGTGTCACATAGGTGGAATGTACACCATTTCTTATGATACCTCTGGAAATACTGGATAAAAACATAATGTAATGTATCCGACAAAGCAACAAACCAACAACTAGGAAAGGAAGAATGCAGCTGTGTACAATTTGCAACAGTGCAGTTTGTTGGTTTGCAGACAGTTTGTAGAAATTCAAAAACTTACTTGCTGGGGCTGCAATCATCAGCGCTTGCTCTGCAGGCACTTGGAGAAAACCTTTCAAGTCTGTTAATACTCAACTTTGGCAGGTCCCCAAGACCAAGTGGCTCCTCGAGGCTTGACATTCTGGGAATCAGGCGTTACAACGTTAATACCAATGTTCAGATGAGCAGCTTGATATGCGACGTTGAATGAACTAGAAGGAGCATGGTCAGAAACTGTGCACTGTCCGCATGGAAAGGAACGGTTTGAAATTCAATGCAATGGGACTCGCAAACCGTCCATTCTCACGGCATGGTCAATGTGCAATGTTTGCACACGGGACTTCATTCAATCTTGGCAGAAGTCAGTAGTATTTTGGTAGTATTTAATTGCAAGAAAAATACTCGCACTAATCTATATTACTTAAAAAGAACGTAGTGATGGCTATGACTCTCCGCAATTTCAAGGCAGAATCACTCCACATTTTCCCACTTCCGTTTTTACCCCTGGTAACCGCACACGCCCCTAATCACCGCAGCCGTCGCCCCTAATCCCCATCCATCCATCCGCGCCGACGCCGCCGCCACATCCAGCCATGCCCGCGGACGCCACCGGCGCCGCCGCAGCCATCCATGCCCACCGACGCCGCCGCCGCATCCATCGAATCCCCGCCTGCCGACGCCACCGCTGCAGCCATCGAATCACCGCAGCCGACGCCGCCACATCCATCCCCGCCTGCATACAAATTAGGTTTAGAGTTCAAACCTGAAGCAAGGATTCTGATAAAAGCTGAGCTAGCTGCCGCATCCATCATCACCGTCGCTTTCTTGGTGAGTTAGAAATTTTTACTGCACTCTGTACTGAATATTACTCAAATCAGGCTGTCTTGCCGATGTTAATAATGTAAATGCCGACCAATGCAAAAAATAGTCGGGAGCCCCTCACGCCACACTCCTCGGACCTTGACCTCCGCCATCGCCATCGCCTACAGTGAGGTAACCAAGAAAATCGAATAACTGTTGTCTATGATTCAGGCGTACTACCTATCTAATCTGACTGCATGTTGTTGTAGTATCTCTTGTGTTTGTGCCCTTTCTGGTGAGTTCATCCTGTGTTGGTGTTAGGATAACTTTTGAATTCAAATCTGTAGCAATAGACAACATCATCAAGGAGTATCAGCATTTTTATATCACGGTAGGCCCGTAAAGTATTTCTGGAAAATGAACCATGCATATTAGTGAATCATTAATTTTGATCTGGTCTATCTTGAAACAGGAACAATGTTTTTATATGTGGAGAAGATTCATTAAATAAAATATCAATCTAGGCTATTTACTTCTAAGTGCATGCTGATTTACCTGAAGTAAAACTTGTGAAATTGTGTTTGAGGATTTTCTTATTTGACAACGGGGCCATATGTTTAGTGGAAGTTGAATTGGGCCTTCTTTATTTGTGTTATTCACTTTTATTTGCCAGTTTCCAGGTTCCAGTTTCTTGAAAGCAGGAAAGACTTGGCAATTACAATTTACAACAAGGTGCTTCTATGACAGAATCTGCTGATGCGTTGCTGCTGAGTTTATTTTAAAAAACATTGCCAATCTTTGTGTCTGTAACCAAGAGTTTATAATTTTCTAATAAATGATTGTTGCTTTTTAGATGGATCGTCGCATCATGCAGTCACCTTGTAGCCCTGTTTGTCACCCACAAGGTATAGTCGCTGGTCGAGCATCGACGATGCTTGATCTGGGCAGCATCATGAGGTCAAAGGTCATCTACAGGTGATAGAATAGCTATAGTATGGCTAACAAAATGAATCCCCAGCCTCTTTGATTTGTTCACCTAGATTATGCATTGGTCATTTTCAGGTATAAGGAGTTTAGGACCATATGTTTCTAAACCTCAAGTAGCACAGCTGAACCAGACACCGAAAGTATCGGATAACATTGTTCCGTCAAATTATAGGGCTGATCAAACACCAAACTGTGATCGAATTTTGAATTACCACAAACAGGTAATCAGCCATTTGCATGTAAAAAGTTGTGACTACGTCTAACATATATATGTTCTGACTATTTTTGCTTTCAATATTGTACTGGAAATCCTAAGACAAATTCCTTTTGAAAGTTGCCGGGTTGATTGAAAATTGTGATTTGTTTCAATAGAGCCGGGCGGGAAGGAGAACAACTCACATTGCCAAAAAAGTTGTGAATATACTCCAACATGTGTTTGTAGTCTGTACTATAAATAGATTGTACCCTTCAAGATTATGCCTGTATAAGTGTATATATAAGGTCTGTTACTGTAAACTCATGACTTATTCATACACATTGCTAATTTATTTATTTTTTGTGCATGTTCTCATTAGTTCTGCAAATAACAAGTCAGCACCGTGGCTGGATATCATGGATTACGGTGGTCCTTCCTTTAGGAGGACCTGATGGTAATGTTTAGTTGTTTCCAGAATTCTTGAACCCTAATTATATAGTATATATCTATATACTAATAAAGTAAAGGTACTCCATGTTACATATATTTTTTGTTTGCCAAAACAATAGTATTAAAAAAACATCAACTGCACAAATTAGAAACTTGAGTGTGCTGATTTGTCATATTAGGCCGATAGCATGCTTAAATCACAATTACATCAGAAGGTTTGGCCATTATATTATCATAGCAGATGAAATATAGTTGATGTATGCATGGCACATTAGTTACCGTCTGAACCTATATCTGTTGAGTTGAGCATTGTTTAGCACATCATGGCTGCATAATATATGCATGGTGCATTTTTCTACTGTTTTCTTGCTTCCAATATTTTTCTTTTTCCTTTTCAGTGAGTAATGGGTGTCCAGGTTTCAACCTATCATTGTTTGGCAAATAATGGGTTAAGTCATTTTGATTATTCCTCCAATATTAGCTTCTTCTGGATGACTTTAATTTTATTGTGTGAAATTTGAATCTGCTACAAGTACATGAAAACAACCTTGTGTTGTATTTTTTTATTTGGTTGCAAACCAGGACATCAATAGAGCAACTTGTGTTCCTTCCCGACGTGGTCATAGAAGGGGATAGCATTAACGAAGCACTGGTGGTACACGCGGAGGTGAGATATGTGTGTTTGCTTTCACCCGTCTTTCCAATTCGGTCTGATTAGATTTTGATATAGCATGTGTTGATATGTGTTTGCTTTCCCTGCTTTCTCTGTAGGTGCAGGAGCATCCATGTCAATGATGAGCAGAGCTAAACCACACACACTCTCTCTCCAACTGAATGGATGAAGAATTTGCTCGAGTCTTCATCACATAGCTAGGGTAGAAAGTAGTGGTACCATTTGAAACAAGACTTGCTCACCAGCTCTTATTTTATTTCACAGGGCTCTGATATATGTTTCACTCTCTTATAATCAAAGCTTGTAGTTGCAGTAGCAGCTAGCTCGGTGCATTCTGTTATAAGGTCGTTCGGTCCAAAACCTGTATTTCTATTGCTTTGTAATTATAAATGCCAGTATCTTTGAAATATAAGGTGGTATTGTGTCAAAATTTCTATCGAAGTGTTCCCTTTTCACAGGGTTGAATTTTTGTTGCATATATACACCTGTTGTAAAGTTGTACTAGAAGTTTACAACAATAGCATATTTTACTTCTCACTTTTCGCCAATTGGGAATTCTTTTTTACCAGATCACGTGTAGTTTAGTAGTCAATGTTTTCAAGTAGTTATGACCATGGTAAGCCAATGAAGCATTATAAGTTTCTAATTATTTAAGGAAACTTAATATTTCTCAAAGATGAATTGTGATATGCTATATTTGGCCCATTTTTCTTCCCATTGCATCGTATGGGCACTCAACTAGTTATCCATAAAGCATGCTACTTTAATCTTTCAATTTCGAAATGTAATGAAATGATGTTCAGTACTCCACTAGCAGTAAAAATGGAACGGCACCGACTCCTCTGCTAATTCTATCTCTTTTTTCTTTTTTTTTTTGTGGGTATCTCTTTTTTCTCCTTTTGAGATATTTTCGTTCTAAGAAACAATACTAATCCAACCTAAATATGGACGCTCACTGCAAACTCTTCCACAAAACCAAATCAAGCAAACAAATCGGCACTTCGGCAGCATACATATGCTACTCTGAGTTCATAGAACAGAAAGCGGAAAAGGCTAAGAATAACCAAGAAACCACGTACCGCGATCGGTCGCAAAATTCGAAGCCAACCCGATTACCCGATCGAATCGCAGCCGAGACTGAGGGATATAGGGCACCGAACTCAAGCCTACTTGAATCTGGCGCAAAGAAGGAGAAAGAGAGCAGCGGAAATGGAGGTCGCGGCTTGCGCCTCCGCGTCTCCGGAGACTTTTACCTCTACTAGAGGAAAAGCGCGCTTCGCGCGCGGCAGCAATTGGCCTATATAAAGACGTTAATATGAATGTCATATACAAGGACTCTTTTGTACTTCATTGTAGACAAATTATGATCATGCATTATAGGAAATTACACATATTTATTGCAAGCACTACAGCCAGTTTTTTAGCTAGCACAAAATTAGTAAAATGTCACAGGTAGATAAAAAACCATTAGTTAGGTTCTTTGGCTTTAGAACTTATTACGAAGTGAAAACAATGTTCAATAATTCAGCTGTAAATCCTAATTGTAACCCATATTCCAGATCATGTGGTCAGAAATTGTGGTGCTCGTGCATGAGTATGTGTCTTCGAAATCTTTCATCTTCATACTGAGTTAAACAGAACTTACAGAAAAGTAATGAAACCAAGAAATCTATTGTGCAAAATGTATGACAGACATATTTTACAGCTGAGCCTAAAGCCAAGAGAAAATTGGGTGCTAGACACTTGAAGCCTTATCAACAATATCATCTCCAAGTAATTTCCTCTAGGTAGCCAAAAAAAACCTGCAAAGGAGAGAGCCACCATCAATATAGCAAAGAATAAGAAGGATTCCGCTCAAAAAAAAAAAAGGAGGATTAGATAAGAGCAGTGTTGCCTTTTCAAGCTATCAATTTATCAAATAATAAGAAGGATTGGAGCAGAGCAGTGCTACCTTTTTGAGCTCTCAGTTTGACCTTCATTTGCCACATAGCACTCGTAGAATCACCACTGCCTTCTCATTCTCTTGCTAGCGGAGCTACAGAAAGAATTACTTAAGCAATTCCAAGATGGAAGGGAAATCCACAAAATTCAAGTTCCCTTTCAAAAAGCAGATAACATACATGTGCACTAACTACTAAGATAATGAAGCAGTTCAGTTGCTTGGAGCCTGGAAATTTGAATCATCAACTATCAAATAAAAGGTACTCATCACCGTTGATGACAAAATAAAAAGGTCGTTCTGCTTCTTCAAGACTTCAACTCTAAGGAGTACTCATCACCGATCCTTACTGGTCAGAGCCTGCCGGCGAAGTGCATATCTTGCGTATCTTGCCGGCCAAGTCCAGTAATTTTAGTTGTCTCTCCCATAAAAATAAAGAGCTTCCTAGATGTGGCAAAATAAATATTGTGGTAACTAACACTTAGTTATTTTTTTAGATAATGACTTAAACAGTTATACTGAATTGGGATTACACAACCTCTAATGGCCCAGAAATCCTCCAGGCTGAAAGAGCATGGCACTATATATACTCCCTCCGTTCCATATTATAAGGTGTTTTAGCCTCCTTATTTTTCATCTAGGTCCACCACCATTCATATGAATCTAGACACATGTGTCATGACCCAAGGCCATAACGGGATAATCACCGCCGGGAGGATAGCCGGACGGCGTCGGCTACTAGGGAAGGGATGTAGACTTAGGTTGGGAAGAAGAACATCTTGGGAGAGAGAATTAGATTAATCTAATTTCATTGCTTAACGATAATAGACACACACCATCCTTATATAGATGGGATAACTTGACCTCTAAGTAAAACTCAATCTAATATAATCCCTAATGGGTTGCTCATGGGCCTCGACCACTCGGCCCACGCTCATGACACTACACCCCTCTTTTTGAGCAGCTCGTCCTCGAGCTGCAACACGACCTAATAGACTGTAAAAACGATCTAAATAAAACCTAACATGTTTAAGCCTTTTACATCTCGGCTTGCAAAAATATACGACTGACGAATCGCTGTGCAATTCTGCCTTTCGCCGAGCATTGGAGGGCCCCATCCAGAAGCACTCAAAGGAAGTACTAATCCACACCACGATCTAATAGCCCAGCTGATTGTGCATACAGAAGGCCTGAGAGCTAATCGTGGAAGCAGCCAGCCAATCATACAGGAACGATTAGCCCTTCCGTTTCCTCGTTGAACATCGCTGCCACGCACACACCATGCACTGCTGTACGTGATGCAACTGCCCCCGTAGATAACGTCAGCACCCAACAGCATTGCGCGTCTACCGCGCGCAGAAGGAAGCGTCTCGCGCGTTGTTCGCCGCTCCAAGCCGCCACCGAAGGAACAAACGCGATTGACGGCGCCGCACAAGGAAACAGAACCAGCGATCACGCTGCACCAACTGCTTGGAGAAACAACTCCGTGTCAGCACGTGTGAGTTAGCACCTCCCGTTGTCCTGAAGGCCCAGCAGATTGTTACCATCCTTGGTAAAGGCTGTGAAATTAATGAATGAGATCCACCTGGCCATCCCAATAACCAGGCCATTGTATTCCCTGAAGGAGCAATCAACCAGCCCAATTGACGGAAGAACGGAGCCGTACTACCATCCATCATCAACAGAAGAGTTGTTCCTGTTGCGCGAAAAAAATCAGCCCAACTAATTCTGGAATGGTCCCTCACGTTGGACTGGTACCTCATCGACTTGGGCACGCGGACCTCCTCATCTCTTCGCGTAGGTCGCACCTCCACCAGACGTCCTCGCGTCGCGGCACGCACCCCTCGACTGGAACCCACCAAATCCCCCGTAATCTGCGACACCCGATGATCAGCTCCAACCTCCTCCGACAAAAATCGCGCCGCAGCCCAAGCGAGCGAGGCCGTATCTGGCACTTGTGACCGAAGAACGATATCCATACGGCAACAATCAATCATCGTAGATGTTGCGGCCATGCAAGGTATTCCAAGCATACTCCGCATCCGCCGGAGATCGGAATTGAATTGAGGCCTCCAAAATTAATCCCATCTGGTGCATGTACATCTTCTCTGCTCCATAAGCATCAAACACCGGATGGAGTACTTCATCGGTCACCGGGTAGAGCACACTACTCATCGTGAGATGGATAACTCGCTCGGCATCGGAAGCCATGATGAGTGGCTCTGATACCAAGTTGTCATGACCCAAGGCCATAACGGAATAATCACCGCCGGGAGGATAGCCGGGCGGCGTCGGCTGCTAGGGAAGGGATGTAGACTTAGGTTAGGGAGAAGAACATTTGGGGAGGAGAGGGAACTAGATTAATCTGATATTATTGCTTAACGATAATAGACACATATCCATCCTTATATAGATAAGATAACTTGACCTCTAAGTAAGACTCAATCTAATATAATCCCTAGTGGGCTGCTTATAGGCCTCGACCACTCGGCCTACGTCCATGACAACTTCTCTCGAAGAGATGATAGAGAAAAGAATAATAGAGGTATGTGTGTCATTTCCTTCTCTGCACATGGCGTAATGGGTAGGTTTGCAACTTGTTTAACATTGTTACAGTGCTTCAATGGAGAATAATAGTGCAAATCCCGTGGAATAGTCTGGGCTATATCTTTGTATTTGTAGCCTTGTGGTACTAATACTGAGGGAGCTTTGCTTGTTGGTTGTTTGTAGGGTCATTTTGATGATGTTGAAAAGCCTTCTCCCGTATCATTTAAAGCCCCAAAGGAGCAAAAGGAGCTGGTAAAATTTTACTCTTACCCACTAATTATTGATGATTACAATAGCTAATCATGTGATTGCTGTCTTACCGTTATTTTATTGCAACAGGATGAGAGTAAGAGCAAGAAGGGTCTTGCTGAACTATATGAGGTTTGCACTATCAGACTTCTTTTTTAATTCATAGAAGTTGTGTAACATCCCTCTCCCGCTGACCGTACAGATCAACCGGAGCGGAATGTATCATACCTATGTATTTGTACCAGTCCCAGGAATCCCAGCTAGTACATACAGGACATTGGTGAATCACATCCAACTGTTTTATTTATACTTGATATAGTTCTTACATAAGTTGCAGCCACGGACAGAACCCGACCTTACAACGACACTCAAACAGAAAAAGGCAGCGGAGCGGCGAGACCCGACTCACAGGCTACGACTTGGGAACCTAGACCGGAACCTTATTTCCTTGAACAGCGACTTGCCACGCCAGGAGGACTTCCCGCTGGATCTTCGACTTCTCACGGCTCTAGTAGTATTATAAATATAGCAAGGGTGAGTACTCTATGTACAACGCAAATCACGGGAAATATGTGGTGTATGCCAGGCTAGTGAAAGGAAGGCTGGGGTTGTTTTCGCAAAGAGAGGAGAGGAAAATCCTTTTGAACAACCTAAGTGAGGGAAGATCAAGTTTCCAAAGAATTCATTTTTCTCAACTAGCTTTCTCTTCTCAACCTTCACCTTTCTAATCCTCCAGTTTGGAGCGTACTGTCCCGGATAGCACCTCCGCTCTGGCTCAATAAATCTTTCTCAACTCTTTCTCAGCTCTTGCTCAACTCTTTCTCAAACTTTCTCCTAACTTCTCTATGGTGCCAAACGACACCCCGGGTCACACAGCCCCGTTTCAGACCACACAGGTCTTCCACCGGCCACACAGGCCAGTTCTAGTAACGCTTTTCCACAATCACCCAACTTTCACAAACGGTTTTCAAACAAATCTACGCTAGAGAAATCACAGACACATCCGCCCTTGACCGTGGGCACGACTGTTCGAACAGTTTAGACAAACCTAGAGGGGGCACGCTTTACCCAAACGACGCGACCTTACTCCCACACTGATCAGGCGGGGAGGTTCGCGACAAGGCCTTTCTAAGGCTTTCCCGAGGCAGCCGGTAGTCTACTGTACGGGTCCCAGACCAAGCACAGGCAAGTCCTCGACTTCCTTGCTCAGGAGCCCATAGTATCTCTGAATACTAGGGCGCCTCCATGTCCAGCAACTCCGTACTCACCCCAAGTCCACCAATTACTTAGCCAGGAGTGCCCCAGTTCACTCGTGTGGCCGCACTATAATATGTGTGGTCGCACTCTTTCTAGGAATCGGTCCTTATGGGTCACGGGAGTCCGGCCTCATAGGCGAAGACAACCCAGGACTACACTTCTCTCCGAAAACCATTTTATTTCGCAAAGCTTCCGACCCCGAGGATCGGTTTTCTAAACCTTTTCAAAAACCCGGTTTATCCCAACGTTTTCATTTTATTTGTAAAAGTTGTGTCGTAAAATCACGGCGACGGGGCGACAAGGGAGGGGTAATCGTAAAATCAAGGAGGGATTGTATGCAGCAAGTATAGGTTCTTTGGCCCGCGGACAAAGTGCAATCCGCGGCCGTGCTCATGCTTTCTAATGCATCGGAAATTTTGTAACATAGTTTTTACCAACATATGGGTTCAATATGGTCAAAGGGTGACTTGCCTCAGGTCTTCATCTTCGACAGTCTTGTATAAGTCTTCTGAGAAAACCAGAACGATTTCCGCCGAGCGAAACGATTAATTCCGTCGACGTTGACTACGCGCGAAAAAGAAAATACTAATATTTAGTAACTAATAGTGCCATTGGGTAGGTCTTGATTTTATAAGAGTTTAAAGACTGGAATGGGGTCAATCGGAGTTACGGAGGGAAAGATATGGATTTTTTATGTTTATTGGAATATTTGGAAAAGGAAAAGGTTTATTTGTATTTCTGGAAAAGAATATTCCTTTGATATGTGGGGTCCACTTGTAAGAGAGAGAGAGGTTGCAAGGATGAAAACCAGACTTAGTTCTCTGATAAAAAGAGTATTGGGCTGAGGTAGTTGAAGGAGGGATCTCGTATGGACTTTATTTTCATTCTGTAAAAGCACATATATGGGCTGAATAGAGGGGTGCGTTGTGGACTTATTTGGTTCGGGATGGGAAAAAGGGGATAGGCCGAGGCCTTACTGTGCTTGTGGGCCGGCCCATTCGAGGTCTGGCCGAGGGACGCGCGGGCGCCTGCGCGTGGGACCCGCCTAGGCTGCCGTGGCTGCGCGGACCGGGGGTCGTTGACCCCAGCCGGGATCCGATGGCCGGCGGCGGCCGGACGCTCGCCGGCGAACAGCAGCGAAGCGGCGGCGTCGATCTAGGTTTTAAGGAGGAGGGGGTGATGTGGAAGCCGATGAACGGTTCGGATTGAAGGATAGGAGTCGGGAGGTGGCTGGCGACGAGGAGGGTGAGGAGGCGGTGGCCGGCGGCGGGGTGATGTCGTCACCGGCGACCATTTGTGCGGCGGAGGAAGCGGGATTGGGGCTCGGATGGGTTCGAGCTTCCTCTGGGATAGGAGAGGAGGGAGTAAGGGAGGGGAAAGGGGGCTTGCCTGAGAGGGAATTGGCAGCGGCGGTAGTGGTGGCCGGATAGGAAGGAGAAAGGGGAAAGCCGGCGGTGGCGGAAGAAGAAGGAAAAGAGGAGGCTGGGGATTTGGTGGGGGTGAGCGGCGGTCCGAGGTCCCTTTTATAGGCGGAGCCGACGCTAGGCAACGGCGGTCAAAGGCGGTGGTGCGGTGAGGCCTTTCTCGCCGGCTGAGGCAAAAGAGACGGCACGGCGGTGGCTCTGCCACGCGTGCGGTTCCCTGATGCAGAGGAGACAAGGGAAAAGGAGTGGCACTTCCGGCGCCATTCGCGGCATACTGGCGCGGCTGGGCTGGCGTCGTCGTCGCGACGCGCGGCGGCGGCCGAAAAAAAAAGGAGGCGACGATGCGGCGGGATTCGCGGCGAGGGGGTGTGTGGGGGAAAGTTGGCGCATGCGGCACCGTGGCCGGAAAGCCCACGTGGGCTTCGCACGCGGAGGAGAGGGAGTCGACGGGAATCACGCCGGCGGCCGTGTCCCGACGAGAGGAAGAGGATGACGGGAACGACAGCGATTGGGGACGACCGCGTCGGGAGCGGGCGAGCGGCCAAGCGAGAGAAAGAACACAGTTACTGGCAGGTGGGTCCGGTTGTGGGATTGGGTAGCGAGAGCTCGCGCGCTGCGGGGCGAGCGGGCGTCGCGTAACTAACAAGTGGGGCCCGCTCGTCAGTGCGCGCGCCTTCGCACGGCTGCGGGCCGTGGCCTGCTGGGCCAATTGGGCCGTCTGGCGCGGAAGGAAGGAAGAGAGTGAAAGGGAAGGGTAAGGCTGAGCGGGCCGAAGGAGAGAAAAGAGGGACGACGACCCGGGAGGAATAGAATCTCTTGAGAATTTTAGTTGGAATTGATTTTAAGGATTTTGAGAGAATTTTGAAAGGGGGTTTGAATTCACATTTCATATTTGAGTTCACTAATTTTTAGAGGGGATAAGGGAGAGTTCAAGGAAGGCTTTAGGAGATTGGCACTTAGGTCCTTATTCACACATAAAGAGCCAAGATTTTCGCAAATAGGCTTTTATGAAAATAGTTTTTAACGGCCCGAAAAATCGGGGTGTTACAAGTTGCTACTTAACATCAGTTTAATTATAGTTTATTGAGGGTTGGTGTCTGTCTTTGTGTTTGTACAGGACGATTGTGCGCAAAAGGCTGGTCTTGCACCGGCACCACTTTCTATCTCTGATGAACTTAAGAATGAGGTGACTAATCAATCTCTTTCTATTATAATATGATGGCCGTTGGCTTTCATGGTCTTAAGATTGTTGTGCTGTTTCCTGTTGTTAAGTAGGACATTCTTTTTCTTTTGTTTAATTGCTGAGTTAAAAGCAAGCTGGAAAAAGAAAGAATTTTACATGTCAACGAGGAAATCTTGAATTCTTCTCAGCGAATGCTTGTCATTTCTATTATGACCTTCCAAACTAAAACATCCGGTGCTTATTTTGATTGATACAGTATCACTACTTTATTCAATATTTTTCTCTGTTTGGTAATGGTGGCAAGATACTTGCACTATCTTTGAGGAATATCTTTTGAAGGTGATTTAACTGTTTTACCCTCATGGGCATGCAATTTTGAAAGTTTGTTTTTGGTGTTAGAAGCGGGCTTCATTATCTTTTTGAACAAATCGGGAAAAAACAATTACTTCTGATCACAATCTTTGTTAACCTAAGCATGCAATGGGTCATACTCGTTGATTTTTAAAACTGTATTTTTCCAAGGTACCATTATCAACATGGTGTGGTGTTTATATATTTGATCCACCCATTTCATTGGTGCTTCATCCTGATGATATTGGAGGCTTGCTGCATTTTTTTCATGTTAATGAAGTCTTATTTTCCGACATTTACCTTATTTTTGTTTCCACTCAGGCAAATACTTTATTTAAGAGAATGGGTGTTTCTGTTCGGCACGTGCGCGTTAGCTTCTCAAGTAGCGCGCACTCCTCTTTTTTTTCCGTTCCCGTCTTTCTTTCTTTTTTTTTCGCGTCTTTCCTTTTTTTTCCCTGGCAACGCGTTTTATTCGTTCCAACTCCCGTCGCTGATTTTTCTTTGTACCGCTAGAACTACTTTTCCAAAAATAACTGTGACTATATTAGAGAAAAAATTATTACTGCTAATTAATTACACTAACTACTTTAATTATAAAGTAAATAATAATTGGGTCCAAAATTTCAAGTAATTAAATCAAAAAATTTAAAAATAAAATTAATCGATTGTAGAGTTTCTTAAAAATATTTGAAAGTTTTAAAATCAAAAACTCTAAATTAAATATTTGAAATTTTCTAGACAATATAATTGAGTTGAGAAATATTTTAAAACTTGAGCGAAATTTTTCCAAATTTGATTTGAAAATTTTCAGATTTGTCAAGAAATTTTTTACATTTGATTTGAAAAATTTTGAGATTTGGCTTGAAATTTTTTTGATTTGATTTGAAATGTTTCATATTTGACTTGAAAATAAATTTTTATAAAAAGTATGCTGAATTTGAAATTTTCAACCAAAATTTCTTTGAAAATATCACCTGAATTCCTAAAAGTTTGAGCAAAAAAAAAAACTTTTGAACCCATTTATTTATTTATTTATTTGTATAAACAATAATTAATTAAGAACTAATCGCGATCATCTAGTCATTATGGTTAGCGCTAATTTTGGGAACCCCGCTGCATGCATCAATGCATGCAAACATCGTGTTCGTGTGCTCCCACCTGGACCGCATGCATGGCGCGTTCTCAGCCCAGAAAAGGCCCTCGTAAGGGCATCTTCAACGGGGCGTTACGGGGGGTTGCGAAACAGGTCATTTTGCAAAAAAAACCCTGTGCGGGTTCGACGACCGCACCGTCGCGTCTCCTTCCGACGGCCTCGGCTCGAGCTCCTAGAAGTCGACGGCCGTCGTCGCCACCGTTGTAGCGCGCTCCCCGAGCAATCGCCGGCGTCCATGGATCTGCTGTGTGCGCACGCTATTTTGGCGCGATGAAGCTCCGAAATCCCTTTTTTTGGCGCGCTATTTTCCCCCACAAATATCCCATCCTTTCACATCCACGTCGACGACAGTAGAAGGAGGTGAGGTGAGGCACATGGCAGGGAAGGAGGCAGCACAGGTGAGCACGGCGGCGTGGTCGTGGACGGCTTTGGCGTCTGCGCAAGGCCGGACAACGACGAGTCCTGGGGCAGCGCAAGGCCTGTCAAGGGCGAGTTTCATCCCCGATCATGGCACAGATCCGCGCCCATTCTCCCCCTCCTCCACTTGTAGCTCAATCTCCATGGATTCCTCCTCGTCCAATGCATCCTGCATATTTCGATCCAGGACAGTGGTATGATCTAACTACAAATGTTAAATTATTTAGTCTGATACTTGTAAATTAGATGATTGATTTCAGTTTATTTACTGTGATACTTGTATTGTGCCCTGTTCCTTGTAGTGGAATTGTAACATGTCATTTATATATGCTCAGTTTGTAACATGTCAGTTTCAGTTGTAGCAAATTCCTCATCGGGTATGTTTCTTGATCAGAGCTCCTGCCCTCAAAGTTCAGTTTTTTCTCGACTTGTAGATGAATTTTCATTTGTTTCACATCTGATTATATACAGATTTAGATGAGGTAGAGATGGGAGAAGAAACACCAGTTTTAGATGATGCAGAGATGAAAGAAGATTCAGTTTCAGATTCAGGTATTTCTATATTTTCCCTACTATTATTGCATAGCATGATTCTGTATTTTATGCCCTACAAATATATATTTTATGCCCTACAAATATCAGGCTGCTGCTATGTGTTCTGTACTCTTGTTTATGTGCCCCTTAGGAATGTATTTTAGATTCTCAGGAGACAGTACAATTGGTTCTATGCAATACATTGCCAGTTTTCTATGTGTAGTCCAAAATTTTAGTCATCAATTTCGTCTTGTTGTTTCAGATCAGTGGTTCTGAATTTTTATGTTTTTCGTGATAGGAAGCTTGTATGTCTGAAATTAAACTTGTATTTTTGTTCAGTCTTCTTGTTTCATTTCAGTTTAGTTTCAGTCTTCTTGGTTCAGTTTCAGTTTCAGTTTGAAGTTAGGTTTCAGTCTCAGTCTTAGTCTTCTTGTATCAGAAGTTTCAGTTTCAGTATGTCTGAAATTAGGTATAGCATATAGTTTTTCAGTTCAGTTCAGTTTCAGCTCTGTCTTCTTGTCTGAAATTATACTGTGTGACTCTGAAATTATACTGTATGTCTGAAATTATCTTGGTATGGATGGAATGTGTACTCTCATTTAAGTCCAAAGTCTGAAAATTTTGATTGCCATTACCACCTGGTGTTGTTCCTATTGTTAAGCTACAAGCTCCTAGTTACCTTCAGTTATTTTTTATATCACCAGACACTCTTATCAATAAATTAGGTTAGGTATTGTGCGGTTACCTAAAGGTACCTGCTCAACGTCTCCTCAACTTCCCCGGTCTTCGGCCCGAGCTGTATGAGGCAGAAACTCGTCCCACGTACGGTTCGGAGACCGAGCCCCACCCCTGCAATAATGGTGCGGCTTAGGTCAACTAATACAAATAAGAGGCAGGGGTAATCTTTCGAAAAAAGAACTTTACTTTCTAAAAAGTAAAAAAAGTACCCGTGAAAATGTCCAGTTACCTTCTGTGCAAGTGCTGGGAGGAGAATTTGGTCAGCAGTGGTAGAATTTGATTTGCATTGCATTTGGTCAGCCTATATACAATTGCTAGTATTTTCAGTATATACAAGTGCTGCAATTTTCAGTATAATACTTGTATTGTGCCCTATTCCTTAAACTGCAGTTGTTCAGTCTAGAAGGAGAGTAATGAAGAAATAAGCCTGAACCAGTAATTGTTTTCAGATTTTGTATGTTCAATTTATATATAGTTTTCAGTTATGCTCAATTTATGTATGCTTTCAGATTTTCTAGCAATCTGAAACTTTCAGAATGGAGAGAATTTATGTATGTCAAGTTTCATATTTACAGATATGATCAATTTTGATATGCTATCTTTGCTGTATGTCCAATCCAGTTTCAGATATGATTACTTATATATACTTTCAGTTTTTCAGATATGATGAATTTTAATATACTATCAAATTTTGTATGTCCAATCCAGTTTCAGATATGATCACTTATATATGCTTTCAGATTTTCTAGCAGTCTGAAACTTTATGAATGGAAAGAATTTTTGTATGTCAAGTTTTAGATATTCAGATATTCAGATGTCCAATCCAGTTTTAGATAACTAAGGTATGTAGCAACACAATGGTATACAAAGATGTATTCATGATTGATCCACAGTTACATGCAGAGCATTAAACAGCCAAGCAGACAACTAGCTGTCTGTATGGTTGAAGAAGTTGTCCGTCTAAACCAATGCGGGTGCCCTAACAAAAAAAAATGCATGTGCACGATTGTCGCTATCTGCAAAGCCTTGCCAAAAAAATGCGGAGTGCTAACAGAAAAGGAAACAAACTTATTTCTAATCACGGAAGGGAGTGCGCGCTCCGAGCGCGTACGCGCAAATTAGCTCTGCCGTAAGAGAAGTTGGATGCACTATCTCATTTCCACTTCGCTCCAAAGCCGGTATGAAACAGTGACAAGTTATTTGTACTTACATTTGCAATCTCTTATAATAAAGCTAACTAACAAGGTAAATATTTCACATTTCAGGTCATTGAGGATATGTCTATACAAGCAAATGTACCAGCTCTAGCAATGGAGGAGGTATTTGTTTGTACAGTAATGTTTGTACAGTAGAGCATTTCATGTCATGATTTTTCTTCCTTTTGCAGACAGCACCTGTAGCTGTGTCAGATGCTGCAATGCTTGCTCCTGAAGAAATTTTGAAGGAAAAGGTGATGTTGCAGAGCTTACATAAGCTGAGCGCAAAAGAAGAAGAGCTAACAAGAAAAGGAGATATGCAGGTAAATTTCCTTGTGTTCTTAGATAAATTTATATTACAGCTTTTTCTTCAGATCTGACATGGATAATGCTACCACTTCTTACTCAAAACAGTTCATTGTTCATTCAAACATGCAAGTAGTTTGAGTAATACAATTTCAATTATCTAATAACGGAAATTGGTCCCGTAAGAATAGATTGAAGCCTGCCAGTTTTTCTTGCCTCTTTTACCATACAGGATCGCACAAGGAGAGGCCAGCTAAGTTGCAGAAAGATTAGGCCGAGTTCTAATCTACCCAATTCAAATTATTTCTCTTTGGATTATTCGTGCACGCTTCACAAGCCGTTAAATGGTACAATATAAGAAAAAACTTTGTATATAGAAATTTCTTTAAAAAGTCAAATAAATTTATTTATCAAGTTTTAAAAAGTTAATACTTAATTAATCATGTGTTAATGATCTTTCTCGTTTTGCGTGTCCAAAATAATCTAACTCCACTGGCTGATTCAAACTAGGCCTTAACTCAATACTGGGGAAGCGCTTACTAAGGCTGCGTTCGGAAGTGGAGAAAAAGAACAGTGCTGACCACTGAGTAAAGGCAAAAAAAACTGCACGTAAAACGAGGAACATCATTAGTACATGATTAATTAAGTATTACTACCTCCGTTCCATAATATAAGGCGCGCACGCTTTTTAAGAATCAACTCTTCAAATATTTGACCAACAATTAGTCTATTGCTATTTAAACTTTATTTGATAAAAATAGCATCATTGAAATGTCATTTAAATCTACTTTCATATGAATATAATTTTGTAATAAAAAATATTGTAATATGTGAGATATTAAATGATTAAAATTAGTTTTGAAGACTGTGCCAAGTTTGACCGCGCCTTATATTATGGAACGGAGGGAGTAACTATTTTAAACTTGGAAATGAATTATTTTGGTTTTTTTCGACAACTTTCTTGTATAACTTTTTTTTTTGCAAAAAACGCTCTGTTTAGTCGTTCGGGAAGCGCGCACATGAAAAAAGAGGAAAAAATAATGTAGGAACTAGACATCACTGTTTTTTTCACCTACATCAGAACACAGCCTACATTGTGAAAATGTAAACTCAGTCATTTTAACTGCTGAGCATATTTGTCTGTTGGCCCGAGAAGTTGTTCAGAATGAGGGCATGATTTGTTGATGTACTTTCTCTTGTCCTAAAGTGTTAGCTACTGGCAAAGGCAGCTTGAAGCGAAATACTGTACTATCATGTACAACTGTGGTGTATCATCACAAGAGTATTTGTACAACTCCGTAGCAACGCAGCATTGAAAGACTAGAGCAGGAACTGCAGGCGAATGGAAGTGCAGGGTTGGGTTCCAAGGCGGTTTGATCACAGAGGTCAGAGGATATGGACTACTCTGATGGCACGACAGGCCCACAGCTGCTACAAGGTCAAAAACCCTGACGTCATAATCCCATATCACAATAAAAAAACGAACGAACGTGGGATTGGTAAACGAACGTGGCATTTACTACATTTTTTTAAAAAAGAACATTAGTGTAGCGTATAATCAATGGAGTATTGTATTACTGGTACTTTATGGAGTACACTAATACTCATCTTGATTCATTGGTTTAAAGCATGAAGGGATTGATCTTTGAACGTGATTCTGGCATTACAAGCTAGTACTAGTCCATTGATTGAGGAGAAAAATGCATACTCCAGTAACATTTGGGAAGTAGGAGTATCAGAATGCATACGGAGTACTCCAGTAGAGTAGGACTGAAGTAAACATTTGGACTTTAGGAGTACTCCTACTAGACTGCTTGACTGCGTCGATGCTTTTGTACGCAGGTCAAAGCTGGTCCCGAGAATGAGGACGTACTGTAGGAATCAAATCATGTTGAGCAGATCTGTATAAATGCTGCTCGTACAACAACGTCGCCCATGCGTTATTGCAACGTTGGACAGTGGTAGTATCCTCATCGTCCAGTGTATGGAGGAATAGTAATCCCTCCTTATGTTAATATATGTCATACATGTTTGACAATTTGTCTTATTCAAAAAATTTTAGGTAAATATTATTTATTTTGTTATGAATTGGATTATAGATATTTTAAACATAACTTGTATTTTTTCCAAGCTGTTAAATTATGTATTATTTGAAAAAAATTGTATAGATGAGTTTATTTGAAAAATCAAATAAATATATTTTTTAAGTTTAAAATATTTAATATTTAATTAATCATCTGCTAATTGTATTTTTCGTTTTGCATGTCCAAAATAATCTAAACTTTGTTAGCTGAATAGAACGGGGCTTGAGACTTGAGATATGGTGGAAGCGAGCTTGAGACTTGAGATATGGTGGAAGCCTGGAAGGCAGCACGCAACGCAGAAGCAGCTAGCAGCGAAGACTGGAGAGCGAGCTGATGAGGGAGAGTGACGCATGTGAGATGAATAGCAGGTTGCAAGCATTGTGACGCTGTGATGGAGTATATAAACGTAGGTTACTAATAATACCAATCTAATAAGTTATATTAATCCATAATTTGCTACAGTAATTATTACTACCTCCATTCCATAATATAAGGCGCACACGTTTTTTAAGATTCAACTTTTCGAATATTTGACCAACAATTAGTCTACTATTATTTAAACTTTATTTGATAAAAATAACATCATTAAAATGACATATAAATCTACTTACATATGAGTATAGGTTTATAATAAAAAATATTATAATATGTGAGATATTAAATATTAAAATTAGTTTTGAAGACTGTGTCAAATTTGACCGCGCCTTATATTATGGGAGTATTAATCATGAATTAATGTACATCGTTAAATTTGTATGTAAATTAGCTCAGGATCATGAGATTGATTTTATTAATAACCTAGGTTTAATACTTAAAAATAACATTATTCTGTAGAGCCCTTCGTACCAAACAGTGATGGAGCAAGATGCGACAACAATACACTGGAGTAGTGATCTTGAATTCTCGATAGCTTAGCTGGCACAGTATTAATACTACTGCTGCTGTGTACTTGTATTACTAGTAGGACACGATCATATTGTACTAGATGTACCGGTCGGTGGTGCAGCACTGTACCGTAAGAGCGGGTAGAATGCGGGTGTTAAGTTGGCTCTAGCAACTTTATTGCTGAGTTGACATAAATAAATGAGAAAGAGAAATAGGTGGATGTTTAGTTTGGAGCTAGGTTGCACACAAATAAAAAAAAACCACATAAAAGATAAATAAAGAAAGATGATTGGATATATAAAGAATATAAGTTTATTGTCATGATAAAACAAACTAAAATTTAGAGTGTGAAAACTATAAAATTATTTGTGATGACATGAAGTAAAATTAGAGTAGACAATGAATACTACTGCTTTACTCTAACTCTCAGAAAAAAAACAGCACAACAGGACATGCAATGTACAGTGTGTAACAGCAAGATGCAAAGTATAGTGTGTAACAGCAACAAGTTGAGGAACGTTCAGCATTGCATAAAAGTTTGAATCTTATTGTGCAAAAAAAAAAGTTTGAATTTTATAGGATTCTCCGACACATGATGAGTTGCAGCACCTCTCCTGCATAAAAGTTTGAATCTTATTGTGCAAAAAAAAAAGTTTGAATCTTATAGGATTCTCCGACACATGATGAGTTGCAGCACCTCTCCTCTCTCTACTGCCGCAGCTACTCGTACTAATACCTATAGGCTATCGGGAACTTCACAAAAGTCACTGGTGAACAGTACGGTGACTTTGGGGGTGTTTTCAGCCGTTCGATTTGCAAGGAACAATGGAGATGGATCGCTACAGTATTACATAATCAGCACATGTGAACAGTAATTTCCTTATTTTACACTGTTGCATACTGTAGCTACAGAAGAGAAGGGAGAAGAGAGAGAAGAGGAGCGGGGAGAAGAGAGAGACGGGGCCGCTTCGCCACGCCGGAGCCGTCGTCACTCGTCAGGCCACCGCCGCCCGGGAAGGAGCAGTTCCGCATCCGCAGCAACGCCTCCCGGCTGCCTCAACGTGACCACCCACAAGCCCAAAGGTGAGCTCCCGCACCGCCACCCAAACCCGATTGTGGAGCCGGCCTTTGTGCCGTGCCGTCTTCTGCAGGGACCTCCGCACCGCATGGCGCACGGCCGGCCACGAGCCAAGGCTCGCCACGGCCGCGACCACCCACGCACCTGCGCCACCACAACGGGAGCATTTACGCCGCCGCCGCGGACCCGGGATGCCGGAGCTCTGCGAACCGGCGTAGCCGCGTTGCGCCCATGGCAAGGACATGGCGTGCACGCGCCGGCGCTCGGCCACGGACTTAGTCCGCCACGGTCGCCTTGCGCAGCGCCGCTGCACACACGCGCTTGCGTTTGCACGCCGCCGCAGACGCAGGACACCGCTGCCCTGCGCGCTTGCTGAGCCTGCCTGCGCACACACACCGCAGCCTCGCCGCGGGCCTGGATCGCCAGGGCACCGCCGGGCCGGCCAGGCCGAGACGCGACCATGGAAGGCCATGGTGCGCGCGCTGTCTGCATCACGGCCACGGACAGGCCGTGGTTCGCGCCCTTAAGAGCCGAGCTGAGCCTAGCACCGCTGCCGTCCGTCGTTGCCGTCTCGCCGCCGCCGCGGACATGGCTGGACCATGCCTTGCGCGCACCCGGACCCAAGCCGCAACCTTGGCTGCCGGTGACCATGGACCACCGTGCACGCGCCGCGCAGCCACGAGGTGAAGCCTCGCCACGGCCGCCGCGTCGCCCTACACCTGCTCGGCCACACGCACGGGCACGCTGCACGCCGGACACCTTGGAGGCACAAGCCAGCAGCCCAGCACACAGCAGCCCTCGACACAGATCTGACCACACAACCGAAGCCGCACCAGATCCCTGACTGCCACAACCGAATCCTATGAACCTGGTCCATGTCACTGTCCATGTCCATGGTGAACTCAGTCCACACCGCCGCACACCTGCCCCTTTTGACTCACCCATGGGATGCACGTTGACCGAGTAGTTGGCCGGCGGAAGCCACTTTTGACCAGCAGGGTCCGCCCCTGACATGTGAGACCCACCTCTGACCGGTGGGGCCAGCCTGACCGGTGGGCCCACTTTCTGACACGTGGCGTCCGCTGACCAGAGCTGACCGGTCAACCTTTCACGGGTCGATGATGACGTCAGCTGGGCCCACTGCTGGCCTGTGGCTGACGTCATCGTGACATATCCTTTGCTGACCTGAGATGAAATGACTCTTGTGCTGACCCAGTTTTTTATTTGCTTGTTTCCAGATGCCAAACAGATATGTATTTTCCCACCATGACATCGTTGCGCTGGCGAATGTCCAAGGTGCACTTCATGTTGTAGTGAGGCAGTTGGGCCGACTGGACTCGGTCGGCGAGTCATACGAGCTTCTACGACGGTTGGTAGTGCAGAATGTATGGACCTGTCCCCAGATGGGAATTCTTGAATCTTACTATGCTCTCTTCATGGACTTAATGTATGTTCGAGATGATCTTTTGGGCGGACTTCTGATTGCACCCAACAACCTGAACCTCGGCGATACGGTTGCTGATTTTGTATTGCTGAAACAAATGGGGAGTATCTTTCGCAAAGGGATCAATTACGGCATATTGGCGAGGTCAGTTATGAAAGGACCATTAGAGACCATGGGTGCTGCGATTAACATGCACGCCGAGAGGGTGCTGGAAGGTTCCGAGACTGTAGATCAGTTTAGGGCATTCATACCTAGTATCCGTAATGATATCGATAGGGTGTTAGCATTCAATATTATTATAATCTAGAGATTGTATTTGAGTTAAATTATTTCGGACCTATTGTATTTGAGTTGGATGAGATCTATGGAGATATTACTGGATGGCTCCTCAATGCCTTCGTTATCTGCATAGCATGTGTTATTTAAGATTTGAGGGTGGCTTCATAATAACAATCAACTTAATGACAATACCTGGTAATTGCACGAGATTGTTCTCTCTGTCAATATTACGTGTTTGTGGCTGGTACGATTCATTCTTATGCAACCAATCATTGTTTTCATCGATATCCACATTCTCATTGTTCAAAGCGGCATTCTCATCTACAAACCATTTTACAACGTATATAAGAAACAAAGTGCATTGAAAGGTTAACTCCAAAAAATGTGATTATCACCTTTTTTTTTACGGGCTTCACCACATTTCTTACTTATTTCCATCTTTTTCTCGTTTGGCATAGCTGCATATCGACCTCTTTGTCTTTCTCGCTTTTGTTCATTAGCATCTTGGATTTGTGGCTGAAACTTATCACATGATTCCTCTATGCCCTCACTGTTTACACAACGTGGTGTGGGCGTATCACCTAATATAAAAACGCTAATTAACACACAAGGATGACTCCAATCAGTAACATACCATCCACAAATGATTGGATGAATTACCTTTCTTTTTTTTACGGGCTTCACGACGTTTCTTATTTATTTCCATCCCTTTTTCGTTTGACCTTGAAATGGGAAACTGCACGGCAGCTTTGTGGCCTAAGCTGGCACAGTAAGAACACAGACATATTTACTACCTCCGTCCTTAAATATTTGACGTCATTGACTTTTTTACAATATTTGACCATTCGTATTATTCAAAAAATTTACGAGATTATTAATTCTTTTCCTACCATTTGATCATTGTTAAATAAACTTTTATCCACACATATAATTTTATATATTTCATAAAGTTTTTGAATAAGACAAACGGTCAAAAGTGTGTCAAAAATTTAATGGTGTCAAACATTTAAGGACGGAGGTAGTATAATTTATGACCCATTGAGACTGAGATCAAATAATGTCATTTTGTGATCACAGATGACACTAAGACCATTACAAACAGATGGGAGGTGATTCATATTTTGTTACCGTTCCAGCTAAAAGGCCAACCATAGTGGCGACATCCTTTGGAAATAGTGGTACAATATTACAACAGAAATACAATTTGAGACTGAAATGAACGTATATACTAGGCGGCATCATATTCTCCAGATTCTTGTCTCAAATCTAAATGCTCCCATTATGCTAATAAATTACTCAGTATTGGTCATTTGGCTCCACTGCTTTCATTCTTACAATTTGCTTGTTGCTTCCTTACAATCCAGCTAGTTTGTAGCTAGCCAGCCTGGTTCTATGATTTATTTACGGAGTTTTTCCAGTTTCCAGCCAGCCTTCACTTCCCCTGGAACACAATCTGTATGTTGATCAGCAAACAACCATTAGGTCTTTGTAAAAAAAAAAAAAGAAATCGACCAGAGGAATCAACCATGTCATATGCACTTCAGATAAAAACAAGGTGAATTGATCAGACAAACTAGTATCATGACTCATGAACCATAGGGTTTTTCAAGCCCAAAGCTTCACAACATTTATAATGATTAGCAGATATGTTGCCCCAGAAGTGGTCCAAACATATTATCTCACATATATACATATAGGGAATCAAACCAAATCATGTGCATGGACCAACAATAGAAACATTGCATCAACTAGCGGCAGACTTAGTAATTAGTCAGCGAATTAGTGAATCGAGATTAGCAGGCAAAGTGCAAGAAAAATTGTTGTTAACACTTGAATACTTTTTTTTTATAGACGCCCAACTAGCAATCATCCTGAAATAAACTTACAGACATAGTCAAGATAAATTAATCAATAACAAACTTGTGGTTCTTTTGATATATCAGTATATTATAGACACCCAACTAGCAATCATCCTGAAATAAAACTGAAGAAGGAAGCATCCCAATTCCCAAATCAACATTTGAAGAAACAAGCATCTATTGGCTTGAATTCTTTGCTTATAGAGATACATACAGAGGTGCATTTTGAAAAAAAAAAGGAACCTAAATGTTCTTCCATCTAATCCAAAGTCAGGACATTTCACAATGCCTGATGGGGTTCATGCATATCATGTCTGCCAGAGATCACATGAACAAAATTAAGGCAGCAGGTTGGACATTAGTGCAGTCTAAATGTCCAACATAAGGCATATGACCTGGTGCACAACAGTGCTAGCTGCAGCCAGTAAAAAACACATTTAAAGCTAAAGCTTCCTGTCTAAGCACCAAAACAACATTACTGATTTTACCAATGCAGCATATTACCGCAGGAGCACTTGCCGACTACATGCAGCCCCAATGTCGAGCTGATTAATGGCATACAACTGGTTGAGCTGAAATGAAAATGACAATACAACTGAAGAAAGATATAGTACAATGGATGCTACAACTGAGAATGCAAAGATTAGTTTTGAAAGCTGGTCATCTCAATTTTAATAAAAAAGTGACAGATTACTATTTGAATACAATGATGCCAGAATGTCCAATTCATCTTAGCCATGCTCATAAAAGATAGGTACTTTATAATTTTGATGCATCTATTATCTATTTTGCGAGAGCCAGTAAATAGTATTTGGACATAGAGACTCCGATGGCATAAAACATCAGAGTATTACAATGAAGAACCATTACTAGAACCATCGGGGAAAATAATGATATGGAAACTTACACTACAACCATGATTACCTTTAAAGACCTAATATATTCTGAATTATTGATAAGTATACCCTGTTTTCACATAGTTAGATTAGCCCATAAAGCTCCTAATTAACCAGCAGAAAACAGAGTTTCATTTAAGATGACCTACATGGCAGAAGACAATTGCTTGCAACTCGAACTAATTAACTGGTTTCTAGAGACCATACTAGAACAACTACAAATTCATGTGTGCATTTTTTAGATGCCTATTTTTTTTTTTGGTCAATTGAGGATGTCGAAGCATTTGTTACCTAACATAATTAAGAGAATTACTCTGATGGAGAGCCAGTCGACCTTAAATCTTTATCTGCAGACATAAAGACGTGAATAAGGAGATGAGTATTTGTGGTGGGCAATAGATGATTTTTTATCTGGACAAATTTCTAACTAGTGTCAGAAAAAATGGATTTCCACTAGTTGTGCAGATATGGCATAGGCAGCATGAGCTAAGCCATGCTAATACTAGAATAAAGAGAATTCTAATCCAGCCAGGCTCTAACTAATACCTGAAATATTTGTAAGATTGGCTAACGATGCTCTGTTAACAAGTGTAAATCACATCCTCAAGAATCCAGATGGATGGGTCTCTGATCTGCACGCACACCAAGGAAATTAGGATTTAGAATCACTACTGGTTGATTCAGGTGCCAAACAGATCGAAACATGCATGATAATTAAAAAAAGATATGCAAATCGAGACAACATATTAATTGTCTAAGGAACAATCAACAATTTAGAGAGTATGTACGACCTGCCCCCTCCATGGCTCCTTGGCATTAATCCATCTGCAGGCAAACATTATGCCTGAGCAATACTTTTCAGAAAACCAACAGTGGATCTGAAAAATGTGAGCTAGATTGCCTCGGCTCCAAAACTTGGGCACCTACGGAAGACCGCCCCGCCGATATTGGTCGCCACATTCACGTTGGCAAGGGGCGGAGGTGGATCCATGTTCACTGCAGGGGGCGGAGGTGGCTCCAGGTCTCTCCGGGAAGGCTGGAGGGGGGTACGGCGTGCCGGCGGCGCAGGCTAGGTCTCGGGGGCAGCAAGCAGAGCAGGGGAACCTCTGAAACAGCACCGGGCGCGGAGGTCGGCAGGATGCAGCTTGCCTGGGCGGCACGGGAGCGCCAGGACGGCGCGAGGGGAAGAACAGTTCTGAGGTGGACGTCTCCCCGGGGCGGCACGGGAGCTGGTGGCGCAGGGTCTCGCCGGGGAGGGGAGGCTCGAGGGGATGAACAACAGCCGTCTCGCCGGGCGCCAAGGGAAGGGGGGTCGTCGGCGGCGGAAGGCCATGCCAACTGAAAATTGGAAACCCAACAGCCTGCCCACGATCTTTTTTTTTTTCTCTCATTTTGTTTTTATTTTTTTAGCTGGGAAAGGAGGAGGAAAAAACCATGCACGGTTTGGCAACTGCTGGGAAGAAATAATTTAAACCTTTCGACTTTCTTACAGATTATATTATCATAAACTAGTAATTTAAGTTTCAAAAAAAATTACATAAACTCAGCTCACACTAACCAGCCTACAAGTGGGCACCTCTAATTCCAGTTCTAGTGCTAAGCTTAGGCATCGCCGGAAGAATTGGTTGGAGTTGGAGGTTCTTCTTCATATGGGGAGGATGGTGGTGTGGCCATATCCAAACGATAGTAACCAAACGATAGTAAAGTCCTCCCCAATGGTAGGTATGCGCTAAATCATACACCACAGGATCACCAATGAGAAGGGAAGTAGGACGCGAAGGTTGCGGCGAGTTCCACCCGTATGGGCGGCGTTTGTTCCAATCGTGCATAGAAACCAGTGGGATGTTGTAGGATGTCATCAGAGGCAAACATGTCATCCTCTCCGTACAGTACATCTAGAGCAAAGTGCCACCTAGTGGTCAGTGGTGCTATAACACGGTCAAGTGTAACAATCCTTGCTCGGGCATGGAAGAGCTCTTGGCGAAGATGTGAGACACGGATATCCAAGCACCTCACCAAGTTTGCAAGAAGGGGTGGTGTGTCAATTCCCTCTTGCGCTGCATCTAACTTAGGAAAAGAACTAGCGTCGGAATGTGCCAACCGGGTAGGAAAGTGGCGAAAAGGTTGAGCCATCTCCGGAAGCTGATGACGGAGTCGAGTAATTGTCGTGTAGGCAGCATCATCCATCGCTGAGATGACACTCCATCCATGGCCTTGGCATCGAAATGAAGCCTCACTTTCAGTTCTTCCTCGAATCAGAACCTCTGCAAGGAAGGCGGTAAGAGACGAGCTTCGCACAGACGTAAAAATGTTGTACTCCGTTGGTTGAGTGAAATTGACGTGCTGCATCATAGACCATAGAAGGTGCTGCATTGAGTTGAGCTCATAGCCTCCGGTATAGTAAGAAGGGACCCCATTAGACTTATACAGGATTTGCATCTAGTTAGAGACCTTATTAGAAGCTAGGAATAGAAGTAGAGGGAAACTACCAATTTACCGAAATTTGTCCTACACGTTTCCCCACCACAAACAATACTCGCGTTCAAGCAAAGGGAACACAACTAATACAACCATTTAATTTAAGTATTCTATGAGATGAATTAGCTACTATGAATATCCCATTGAAGTTGCATGATTATATTAACCTAAAGAAGCTACTGACTACTGCTAGTTCAGATTTACCTTTGCATGCAGTAGGGATTAGTAGATATTTTAGATTAAGTTTTGTTGCTCCTAAATTCATGAAACTTTACCCGATTACCCTATACCAAGTCTAGTTTCTACCTGAGGAACGAAGCACAAACAATAAAATCACAAACAAGCTCCTGCCCCAAACTACTGTTGTGTTGTCTGTGCGATGGCTATTTCATTTAGAGTTTTGAAAACTTGAAAACAGGGGTCAAACCTTGTCGGTGTTTTGTACCAGCAATAATATTTATAGGGTTGCGCACGAACTATGAAGATCGATGGTGACCGGAAACAAGGTTTTACCTGGTGTATGTCGTCGGGTGTTTGATTGATGATTCGTGGATCTGGTGTGGCGTGTTTGCGTCTATAAGTCATGTCCTTAGGAGGACCCTCGGCTCCCCTTATATAGAGATGAGGAGCCAAGTTACATTAGGTATCCTATCTTCATACGGATTGAACTCCCTTAGTCGGCTACAATATCCGTCGACTAGATATCAAACTTAGTCGTGTAATCCAAGGCAATATCTATACGTGATCTACCCTATTTACAAGGGATATCTCTGAGTTTCCTTATGACCCGGATGTGCCATATTTAGATGATCCTTATCTTGTTCTTCAGATATATACCATGGAACGCAAGGCATGATTGGGTCGGGCTTCATCATATCCATAACATATGCTTTTAGAATACCTCCTTTCTCTCGGCCCATAACCATCTCAGTGGATACCCGGTAGTCATATTTACCACAGTAGCCCCCGAGCCATTCACAGTTGAGTTACTAATCTTCTTCGTTATCTTCAATTAATACCAAACGCTTCTCTTCATCACACAATAACTCCCAAGTGCTTGAAACCTTCTCCAAATATCCTTGCAAGGAAGCTGTGAAGGGCTAAACTTCGAAGAAAATCCAAAAATCCAATAAATATGGACGTCGAATAGGCGCACCTATTAGGTGTAGTCCCCGACTCTATGATTAGTTGAGAAATAACCAAACTTAGAGTCTATTTGGACCATCACACACTTCCAAGAATAAATTTCCTAGGGGCGGTGAATGGTGCACCTAATAGATATAGCCCCCGACTCTATACTTAGTTGAGAAGCAACTAAGCGTAGAGTCAGATTGAAACCAACTCTTTCTGAGTCAATCAACCACACCATCCCTTTAGCTTACCTACAAGCCATCCAAGTGAATTACTCGGACGACAGGCCAGAGGCTTCAATAATTGGCACACAGTAGGGCGAATTCGGACATACACTCGTCCTCATCTTGATCGCATCAAGGAAAAAGTATAGGTTAACATCAATTACCCAGATGATTCCGGATAATAAGTCAGAGGCATAATAACTGATGCAGAATAAGGCAAATATTCGGACATATATCCGTCCTCATCTTGATTATATCAAAGAAAAGAATAGCTTGACATCAATCACCCAGATGATTCTGGACAATAGGTCAGAGGCATAATCTCTCACCCATAAGCTCATAGCCTAGTGAATTTGAGAGAAAAGTAACAATTTGCACCTTAATTTTTAATAAGGATAAGCAAACCTCAAAGGTATTCACTCTCTCATGTAGGTCATCATCCAGCCAAACACTGAAGATCTTGTCATGACTTGCACTGAGTAAACCGCATGTGATTTTTCATCACCTTATGGTACAAAAGAGCATGCATAGAATTTACCAGGCTTTATAAATTTTAGCTTAGCATCAATCACGCGAGTGGTTTCCCCGAGTGATAGGCTAGAGGCTATACTCCCGACTGATATCTCCTTGCAGCATAAGTTTCTGTTCATAACGTTGTAACAGACGCCGTTAAGTCCAGGGTAAAAATAACCATGCCCCCGAGAAACAGGGGCTTGACGCGTGGCCACGGTAACTTTACCTTTTAACTCCTCGTCTTCTCTAACAAGATTTGTTACTGTTGCCGCATTCACACCGCTCCAGTTTCTTCACTCTTCCTCGTGCGATTCTCTCCCACGGCTAGGGTTTCGTTGCCCCCAATCCACAAAATCGAAACCCCTTAAGATCAAATCCACAAAGCAATGGCTGACAGTAGCTCGTCGAAGTCCACCGCCGCCGCCACCAAGCCCGCCGCCGTCGTTCTTCATGACGAAGAACACGAATGGCTGCCCAACAGGATGGGGCCCATCGAGATGCTGGAAATGGTTGACGCTGGCGTCCTTCCCTCCAAGGAAATCCTCTGCTGGTGCCCAGCTAAGTTTGATTCTTACCCCTCTGCTAATACCGGCGAAGCCGTAGTTCATGCTCCTTTCTTTTACCACAGCTTCGCTCTTCCTGCCTCTCCTTTCTTCAGGGGCCTCATTGACTTTTATGGCCTCAAAATCCATCATTTGAATCCCAATTCCATTATGCACATATCCATCTTCATCCATCTGTATGAAGCCTTCCTCGGAATTTTCCCACATTTCGGGTTATTCCGCACTCTGTTCTTTGTGAAACCCCATCCAAGCAGGGAAAAGATGAAAAATGTTGAAGGGGCTGGATTCCAGGTGCGCTCAATAAAGCACTATTTTGGTATGTCTTTGAAGACGTCCAACAAGGGCTAGCATGATGAGTGGTTCTACCGCCATGATCCCACCAAGTCACTAGGAGAATACAACGCTGCCTTCCCGGTGCCTTCTGACTACTGGGCCTCCAAGCCTTCCAAAGAAGAAATGACATAAATCGAGCCTTTGATCACCAGGATCGCCGAGCTGTGGGAAAACGAATTAACTGGCACCTGGGTAGCTCGACATTTCTTCAAGTTAAGATTAAATCCCATCAAGGAAAGAGTGCACGCGACCTTTGAGTACTATGGCCAAGAAGACCCCACTCAAGAGTCTAACCAGTCCCTCTCAAATAGCCAGCTGAAGGGCAAGTTAAGGGAACTATTTGCCGGGGACACGCACATCCCTTGTCTCTCTGATAGGTCGTCTGTCAAGCCGTTCAATGTATACAATCCTCCTCATGAGGTAACAATCTTCATGTCCTCTTGCAGTTGTGCGTAAGCCTTATGCCTTTTATTGTTAACACCTTATACTGATCTCCAGGAATATTACCAGATTGACTCCCGGCCACCAAGCGTGGCCACTCTTCAGCGTCTAGCTAGGGTTGCTCCCACAATGGGCACTGATCCTGATTTGCTCCCACAATCGGTTGTTAAATGATTATGCAATTCTATCCTTCTTGAGCCGATGTTAGTCTCCCACAGCAAAATAGCATCGTGCCCATAGACCAACTGATAAGGTGGTACCTTTACCAATCCATGAAGAGACATTCGGTAGGCCCATAATGATTTCGATAGCGTTGAATGCCACTTCCTTGGTTGTTCACTAATTTTCCTCTTGATTAATTCTATCAAACTTTTATTCGATGCTTTTGCCTGTCCATTGGCTTGAGCATAATACGACGATGAATTCAACAATTTGATGCCCACACTCTCTGCAAACTGGGCAAATTTATCGGATACGAAAATCGATCCGTAATCAGTTGTAATGGTTTGAGGAATCCCGAACCGATAAATGATATTTCTTTAACAAAATTTACTGCATCGGTTGATATAACCTTCTTCAATGGAATTGCCTCAACCCACTTGGTAAAATAATCGGTTACCACCAATATGAATTTGTGTCATTTGCTTGATGCTGGATAAATTTGCCCGATCATATCAATTCCCCATCACCGGAACGACCATGGTTTAATAATAGGATTCATAGCCGATGCGAGTGCCCTTTGAACCGTTCTAAACTTCTGACAATCTTGACAACCTTTATAATATCTGAAGCGATCCTCCAACATTGTAGGCCAAAAATACCCTGCCCTTCCGAGTAACCACTTCATCTTGAAAGCCGATTGATGTGTTCCACAAATCCCTTCATGTACTTCACACATAACAACTTTAGCTTCCTCTAAACTAATACATTTTAGCATAACACCATTAATCGTCCGATAATAAAAATCATCATCCAATATTACGTATTTTAAAGCATGATACTTTAATTTCTTGGTAGCCGAAATTGGATTTCTCAAATAATTGTAAAATATCTCCAATCATCTTTTTCCATTGTAGCATCATTGTTGATCGGTTCTTCGTATCCAATCAGCTCATCATCTCCAGTCGAATCATCATCCTCAATTGGTTTTCTGATTACCAATTCTTCGTTTCCAATCATCTTGAATCCCAATGCACCCGAAGCCAAATCATTGGCTTGTAAGTTTTGATCTCTAGTGATGTGCACTAATGAAACAATCTTGAATCCTTTCATCAGTTCTAAACATTTTTCATGATACAATCTCAAATTATCATCCTTGCATTCAAACTCCCCAGATAACTGTTTTATCACTAGTAACGAATCTCCCATAATCTCGATAGCATCGGCTTCAACCTCTTTTAACAACTCTAACCCTTTTAAAACAGCTTCATATTCAGCTTGATTATTGGTATGATAAGACTTGGTAGTAAAAGCAAATTCGAAACTTGCCCCCCGAGGCGATATGATAACCAAGCCGATACCATATCCATGTCTACGAGCTGATCCATCAAAAAATAAAGACCACAAAACAGGTTCAACCATATTAGCCGATTTATCCCTATGTTGAACTATAAAATCGGCTATTGCTTGTCCTTTGACTACTTGAGGTGATTCATATCTTAGATCGAACTCTGATAATGCGATAATCCATTTTCCGATCCTTCCTTTCAAGGTTGGAGCCGATAACATATATCTGATTACATCGGCCACACATACTACTTTGCACTCATTATTCAAGAGATACTGCCTTAACTTTGTGCAGAGAAATATAAGCACAAACACCACTTTTCTACTTGGGAATATCTTGTTTCGCATCAATTAACCATCGACTCAAATAGAATATGATCTTCTCTTTCCAATTAAATTCCAATACTAAGACTGAGCCGATGGCATTATTTTCCGTTGATAAATACAACTTGAAAGGAATGTTATCCTGTGGTGGCATCAAAACTGGAGGAGAAACAAGATAATTCTTTATATCTTCAAAAACTTTTTGGTGCTTTTCCTCCCGGACAAATTTTTCATTGTTCTTCAACCTTAATAATGGAGTCCAGGGTTCAATTCTTCCCGACAAATTTGATATAAATCTTCTAATGAAATTTATCTTCCCCAACAAAGATTGCAATTTCTCTTTATTTGTCGGTGGTTTCGTCTTTTTAATTGCCTTGATGCTCCTTTGGCTAATCTCTATTCCTCATTCATGCACCAGAAATCCTAAAAATTGTCCAGCCGATACCCCAAAAGCACATTTAATGGGATTCATCTTAAGACCGTATTTCCTTGTTTTTTTAAACACTTTCCTTAAATCGGCTAGGTGTCCTTGGTCATCCCTTGATTTTATAATAACATCATCAATGCAGATTTCCACTAAAGATCAAATCAAAATCATGATAGATATAATTCATGGCTCTTTGATATGTAGCACCGATGCTCTGTAATCCAAAAGTCATTACGACCCACTCGTATAAACTGATTGCACTAGGACACCTAAACGCAGTCTTATGAATATCTTCTTCAGCCATTAAAAAATTAATTATACCCTGCATTACTATCCATAACACTAACGATTTTATGCCCCGACGCAACATCAACAAGCATATCGACTACCGGTATCGGATACTCGTCCTTTGGAGTTGCCTTGTTCAAATCTCGAAAATCAATAAAAAATCTCATTTTTCCCATTTTTCTTAATTACTGGCACGATGTTTGAAATCCATTCTGCATATCGACAAGGCCTGATGAATCCAGCTTCATATCATCTTTTAACCTCTTCCTTAATCGGTTCATGCAACTTCGATTTGAAACGCCTGGGTGCTTGTTTGTAAGGACGATATCCCGACTTGATAGGTAGCCGATGATCTACAATTGATTGGCTTAAACCCGGCATCTCATAATATTCCCAAGCAAAACAATCTCTTTTAATAGTGCTATTGGATCTTCTTTATATTCTTTAGGTAAAGCAGCACTAATATACGTCGATCTCGATCTATCTCCTGGTCCAATATCAACTTCCTCCAGTTTATCAACCGACATAAACCCTTGCCCAAGTTTTTCTTCATCTTTGTGTGCCAAGGATGTCGATATCAAAGGTTTAAGGTGTCAACGCTCATTATCATCTGGTTTTTCAAATATGTCTTGCTGAGATTCCAAACATAATTGTGCTGATGATTCTTCTCCTTCTTCATCCGATTCCGATTTCAATGCCTTGAACTCGGCGAGAAGGAAAAATACCATCTGGACATCAACCGATTTGTTGCTTTCTTCATCGGGTTTCACCTTAATGCGCCACTCTTTTCTTGTCGCCCTCGGCCTATTTGCATAGCACTCCCGAGTGATTTCCCGATGTCTCAACCTTTGAACTAGGACACCATTGATCTTCATTTTGGATCGGCTCATCATTGGTAGGACCCAAATGTTGATGAACTGATATCCTTCTGTCTTGACGACGACCTTTATGCTTCATTGGCTTTAACTGATTGCACTCTGGACAATTTTCAGCCGATGGCAGTCTAATATCATTATTCCAGCAATATTGAAAGAATTCACACCCCAATGTGGATCATATTCTCGTTCTTCGTTTCATAGTATGAACATGACGCTTCCTCTTGATGCCTTTGATATTTTCTGATCATGGCTTGGGATCCAATCGCACTTCTCCCTTGTCATAATCCCTCTCATGACCACCATGTACCATGTTCACTGGAACGAATGTCCATCTATCTTCATCGGCTTTTTCTCCATGTCGAATTTGATTCGCCCTTGCTCCACATATGTGAGCTATTTTCTAGGCATGTCTAAGCAAAGACTAAAGTTCTAGCTAAAACAATATATAGTTATAGCTAGTCAAGTTATGAAACTCATGCTATCAATATAAAGGTAATCAATATCAAATGAGTCGTACAAAGGAATATAGGAAATACCACCCGATGACATTAAAAAATAAATGCATAATTTGAAGTAATTGCGAGAGAGATTGGTTCAACATGCTCAAAAAGGTTTGTTCTGCATGACTTGCCTTGAGGGACGAATGGGATCTCGGGTTCTTCCTTGCGCACGCACGCGGACTCCTCAGAAACGCCGAAAACTAAGCAAAAAGAACAAAAACGAAGAAAACAGTACATAAGCACACACAACAACTAATGTTTGATATTTCATATTTTTAATGTGTAGAGCTCGAGTTTACAAAATTGTTGAGACTGGAATCACCCGAATCAAAGTTCGGATGAATTAGTTATGGTTTTTCTAAGCTTTAAGTCAATTTATTCAATTTTAGAAAAAAAAATCAAGGAATCTGACGCAATAATTCATTTAATTTAAAATTTAAAACAAGATTATTGCGTCATCATGGAGATCCCACCGATGAGAATAATCGGATCGAAAACTAGCAGCCGAGATCAAGCTGACCGGTCAGACAGGTCAACGCACACGTGGCGCTTGACCCAGCTGACATGGCTGCCACGTCAACGCCGGCTTGAAGCGGCTCGGTTGCCGCCGACGACGGTGAACGGCGGCGCAGCGGCGCCGACCGAGGGCACTGGAAGGAAGAGGAGGTCGCAGGGAACTCACTGGAGTGGTCAGCGACGGACGACGGCGGCGTAAGGCGGCCGACGTCGAGGAAGAAAAGGCGACGTCTCAGGTCGTCGATGTACGGCCGCGAACGGCGTCGGCGAAGGGGTGGACGTCGTTCTCTGGCTCCTCGCGAACCCGAAGGAGTCGACGGCGACTGGATAGGACGACCACGGTGGCTGCGCGACGTCGCCGGAGAAGACGACTGCGGTGGCTCGGGTTGACGACGACGACGGTGTTCCAGCGATCTTCAACGGCAACATAGGGGTGGAAGGCCTTCTGCACCTCTTTTCAGTCCCAACCGTGGCGACGGCGTCCGAAAAGGTCGACGGAGGCTGCGATGCGATGTCGCTGGAGTTGCTTCGGCGAGGTTGAGAGAGAAGAGGCGTGGAGAGCTTGGTGGAGAGGGAGAGAGGCAGATATATGGCGAGGACGGCCAAGAGGAGGACGCGAAGGTTCTCTAGATGGTATTCATAGGCGTGGAAGAGATTGGAAACGGCCGGATTTGGTCGCCGGAGTTATCACTGGAGTTAAAGAGAGAGGGAGATTAAAGAGGGATTAAATCTGGTGAATTAAGGGTGCCATTCAAGGGGGAAATTTCTGGGGATTGAAGAGAAGATAATGGGGATCAATTACCCTCACTCAATTGCGTGCAAGGGCAGCGGGAGATGCAGATCGATGCCGGTAAGTCTCATTATGGCCGGAATAAAGAGTGATTAAATTCGTTGATTTCAATCCGAATTAAGGTGGGGTTTCATGGGGGAATTTATGAGAGAGAGGAGGGGATCCTATTATTCTCTTCGGTTGGGAGAGAGATTCCACGGGGAGGGAGATCGGTTGGTGGCGGCGGCGCTCTTGTTCTGCCGGCCACGGGATCAGCAGCGGCTGGAGGTGGGAGATGCGTCCGACAAGTGGGTCCCACCTGTAGGCGCCGGCTGCTCCCACGCGCGGCCTGCTGGGCTGCCTTGCGGCCTCGTAGGCCGGGGCCCAGGAGGGGGAAGCGGGAGGGAGAGAAAAGAGAGAGAGGGAAGGAGTGGGCCTCCGGGAGGGAAAAAAAGAAGGGAGATGGGCCAACTTTCGGCTCGCGGAACTTTTGAAGGCTTTTAAAATATTTTTCATTTAAATAATTCTTGATATCAAGCCTCAAATAAATCCTAGAAAAATCTATAAAATACTTGAGCACCCAAAGTATTTAA